>APFE030836216.1:168275-197145 GCA_000404065.3 Pinus taeda | reverse complement strand
AAAAATAAAAAATAGTAATAACCGAAATAACAAAATAGTAATAACCATAACAAAAGAAGAAAAGAAAGCTAAAAAAATCAAAGGAAAGTAAAGAAAAAATAGCATGTAGACACATGGAGGGGTGCATGTGGTTCCCCTTCTGATATGTTGTTCTATTTAATGAACGGTGGGGAAGATGGGAGGGGTTCCATCATTCCGAGGTTCGATCTTCCATTCTATGGTGTACTAAGACAAAGGAATACTGGCAGTAGTAGTTGATTGAGGGCTCAGGGGTGGCTAGTTGTAGCAGAATCCTGCACAATTGAGCCTACGGTTGGGAGGAGAGTCGTCCCCAAAATCTTGTAGTCACTTCGCAGCCGGAAAGTACAGGTATAATTTTATTTTAAAAATTGTTTTTCTTTTTGACATTAATTTTAGTTATACTTGTGCTGTTACACTTGTGATTATGAAAATTTTGGAAAGAGATGAGACCTCAGTGGTTGATTGTTAAGATTTAGGGGTTTTTTAATTAATGGTGCAACTTGATGTTGTATTGGACACTAACACTTTTTAGGAACATTCCATTAACTCACATCCCCTCAATTTCAGTATTGTTGGGTGTTTTAGGTTTCCTTCCTTGTTGGTATACCTCTTATTGTATGTTCTTGTTGATCATTTCATGGATCTAGGTTTGAATGTTATGGTATACCCCGATGATGACGACTTAGAAGAATTGATGCACTTGGCCTTCAAAGATTCGAAAGGGGAGTGATATATAAAGGATGGGTCTATTACGGATGCTCTACATCTAGAGCCATTGAAAATTGTGAAAACATAATATTGTCACTGCAGAGAAACCTAAGTTAGCTTCCATTGGTGATTATCAAGATGAACATACTATAAAAGAAATATTGTATCTGCTGAAAGAAAATGAGGATCTCTTCCCTTCTTCAGTTGTGGAGCTCAAGGGAATTAAGGGAGATTTAGAAGAAATAAAAAATGTCTTGAAGCCGAATGCAAGACAAATGAAGCATCGGCCTTATAGATTGAATACTAGAGTAAAGGAGAAAGTAAATAAGGAAATAGAAAACATGTTAGCAATTGGTCTCATTTTTCTGGTTGATGAAGCTAAATGGATCAGTCCCATTGTAATTCAAGATAAGAAAGACTCAAATGACATCTGGGTCTGTGTGGATTATTAGATCCTTAATAATGCCTATGTACACGATCCATTTCCTACTCCTTTCAATGATGAAGTATTGGATAATGTTGCGGGGAATAAGGCCTACTCCTTTACAGATGGATTTTTAGGGTATCACGAAGTGCAAATTGCAGAAGAGGATAAATTCAAGACCAGATTCACGATCGAGTGGGGTTCCTATGTCTATCATGTGATGTCATTCTGTCTCAAACATTCTCCAGTTATCTTCTCAAGAATTGTTTTTGCAGCCTTCGAAGAATATATTCATAAGTTTTTAAAATTTTATATGGATGATTGGACGATCTACAACCTATTGAAAAATTACTTCTCTCTCTTGCGGGTAATGTTTGATCATTGTCTACAACTACAGATTTCTTTGAATTTGAAAAAGTGTATCTTTGATGTCCCCTTTGGCACTCTACTTGGCCACATTGTCTGTAGAGATGAAGTATATGTGGACCCGGCCAAAGTTGTAGTTATCCGGAATATGTCGTTACCCACTAGTGTCAACCATTTTCATTCAACTCTGGAACATACAGGTTATTATCATTGGTCTATCTACAAGTGTGCCCTGATCACTAACCCTCTAGCAAAGTTGTTGAATAAATTGGAACACTTTATGTGGACTAACGAATGTGATTCTTCATTTGACATGTTGAAGGAAAAAAATGTCAGTGCTCTGATATTGTTTTATTCTAATTGGAACAAGGAATTCCACGTCCACATAGATGCTTCTAGAACTACGTTGGGTGCCATTCTAACTCAACCAGCTTAAGGCAACTTAGATCATTTTATCTATTTTTCCAACAAGAAGCTTTCTAAATCTAATAATAATTATACTACCCCAGAGAGGGAGGCATATGGTGGTCCTTTTTTGCAACTTATCAACTCATACAGGCCAGTTATATAATATGGGACTAGATCAAATTTTACGGCAATGTGTTCTATACCATGAGAAGGAAGATGTTTTATGGGAGTATCAGTATGGTGATGCAGGAGGTCACGTGGGAGGAAAATCCACCACCAGGAAAGTATTGCAAGTTGGGTTGTGCTGACCCACTCTATTCAAAGATACAAAAGAGCATGCCAAGAAGTGTGATGTATGGCAGCACGTTGGTCAGTCGTCACAAAGAGATGAGATTCCACTACATCTTGTTCGTGCACTGCAAGTTTTTGAAAAGTTAGCTATTGATTTCATGGGTGCCATAAATCCTCTTGTGGAGCATTCTCATGCCTGATATATTATCATTGCAACAAACTACTTAACCAGTTGGGATGAAGTCGTAGCTGTCAAGGATTGTACAGCTGATATTGTTGCATAGTTCATACCCGATTTGGATGTCACCGAAGACTTACGAGCGACCAAGGGTCACATTTACTTAATGATATTGTCAATACATTTCTTCAAAAATTTATGATTCGGCACCATAAGAGCATCCCTTATCATCCGCAAGAAAATGGTACAGTCGAGGCCTTTAATAAGATTATGGAGAAAGGACTTACTAATATATGTTCTGCCAATAGGGACAATTGCGATGAATGTGTGCCATCTACTTTATGGACCTATCATACCATAGTGAAGTGACTGCACAAGTACAATCCATTATAGCTTGTTTAAAAATGAGAATTTGTGGTGCCTGCTGAGTTTATTGTCCCTAATCTTTTTACTTCCCAGACCACTAAGATGACAAATGATGAATCCATCAAAGAACGATTACAAGAGCTATGGGAATTGGATGAAGCAAGGTTCCTAACAAATTTTCACCAAATTGTTGAAAAGGAATGACAAAAATCTTGACATGATCGACACATAAAGAAGAAGTCTTTCCTTGTTGGTGATCGAGTCTTTCTCTATGATAACAAATATCTGAAGCATCTAGGGAAATTACAAATGCGCTACCTTGGTCCTTTCCTTGTTGTGGAGATACGAGATTCAGGAGATGTCAAACTTTCACAGTTGGATGGAATTTTATTGCCATGATGGGTGAATGTTGCACACCTTAAGCCCTTTTATGGCTAATACAAATCTTAAATAATTGTTTATCTCTAAAAGGAGGTCATAGTTAGGTTTAAGATTGAGTTAGTCATGTTTGTTCGCATGCTTAAGTAGTTGCGAAAATAAGTGTTCTTGAGACCCACTACAACCGATTTTGGTCGGGGAGGAGTGTGTGTCCATCAAAGAAATTATGAGGTATAAAATGGGACTCCTAAGAAATATTATAAAATAATAGTGAAATAAAAGAATATTAGATTTCATGATCAAATTTCAGAGGAAAAAAATAAAATAAAAATAAAGAAAAATAAAATAAATAAAATAAAAACAAAAAAACAAAAAAAAAAACAAAAAACAAAAAACAAATATAGATATAGATATTGAACTCATATTTTCAAGCAGGAGCACTCATTGGATGCAAAATTTAATTCCTCATCCAAGGATTACCCATTTTTCATAGTTTTGATGGACCTTTCTACACAAAAAAGTGATAAATAATTGCAATCATAGTTTTTATGTATTTCTCATTTTTCATGTAGTAGGGTCTGTCAAAAGTATGCAACATGGGTACTCCTTGGATGAGGAATTGAATTGCACGTACTATGAATTCTCCTGCTTCAAATTTGAATAAAACCATAGGGAGATCAGTTGAAAAAATGAGTTGAAAAAGTAGTTTTTTTTTTTTTTTTACTCTAAATATTGTGATTCATCCCCCATAGTTGACATCATCATATTGAATATTATTAGTTCTTATAAAGTTGATTTTGGTTGTAAATTTTTGTTTTGAAACTCATTTTAGACCTCAAAATTTCTCTAATGAGTTGTCCTGTATCTCGAAATTAGTAATAATTAGCTGAGTTTTTTCAACTCATTTTTATAATATTTCCTATGATACCTACTGACAAATTTCGGTTGTTCATTTTATAGCTTTCTCATCATTCCCCATTTATTGGTCATAATTAGCATCTGTCTTTTGAGTCGTTTACAGCATCCACCTTAGGTATGCACCATAGTCATCATTATTATCCTGATTTGAATTGATTATGGGAAGTTCTTAGTTAAATGGTCCAATCACCAACATCATTTCAAACTTTTCTATATAGTATCTATGGTGTGTTTAAATTATCCATTGTAAGAATTTAGTTGGTCAAATTGGTCACCTTGACTCCATTTTCAAGCTTGTTTGCCTCTCAGTCTAAATTCAGGCCTCTTATGCATATTCTCTATAGTCGTCGAGTTACAGTCATGACCCGTGTATCTAAGCTTGTCGTTCCTGTAGGTTCGTCAAATTCTCACATTACAGATATGGAGGATATCCTTGTAAAGTATGAAAAGGCCTTGCTGATTGATAATGATTTGTCATATTCGTTCCACTTCTCTACACTCAAATGCGAGATCTTCACAGAACCTTCAGCAAAGCGACATGGCAGTGGTTTTACATGTTTTAAAGTAGAATTTTGAGCATTACAAAGATGTACACTAATGAATCTACAGAACTTGTTTTTGGTACCTCCAAAGTGGCCATGAAGTGTACCAATTTTCTTATCATTCAGTTGCATGGAGAGTCCTTATGGCTTGACCGTGAATACCTGATACATGTCAATGATATTCAGAGGTTGAAATGGTTGTCTGTTGTTGGTCCAGATGTCTCATCCACGTTCCAAAATACCTCTAAGTGGGGTAAAAATAAAGGTGAGAATAAGTTTTACACTAAATATGCTACTCATCCAAGAGGCCAAGGGGCTATCATTGATATTATCAATCAGCCATCGATAAAATTCACATGTCATGTTATATCTGGGAAAATTATGTGCCACTACACCAAGGGTGAATGCACCTTAGATGTAATTTATGTTGTTGAATCTTACGGTTGCAGGGAGCAACTAAATTGATGTAGTTACTTGTTTAATGAACTATTTGAAGCTTGTGAGGATGTTTATAAGTGGGCTACTTATTTTATTTACAGCTATTTAGTCATAGATATCACCATAATGAATTGGCGCACACCTAAGGGGGGGAAATCTAGTTCTAGTTTCAAATGATCAGCCTTTGGCCCTTGGGTAACTCCCATGGAGAACCTCAGGTGATCTCAATTGTAAGGAGCTTACTGAGGAATATTTCACAAATTGGTATGCAAAGATGGTGAGTGTCACCGAAAATATCACCTGGGTCTTTGTAGTTGATTCTGGATGAATACTCTCAGGTTATTTATTTTGGCATCTGCCATGGTACTAAATATATTTGACCCAAAGTTTTTAGTGCATAGACCTTCCACATGAAGCCTCTATCTTTTTATGTTTCTGAAGAAGCCTTACACAATAAGGTCTTGTCTTGGTCACGTGTTAGATGTGAAATCTGGGATGGTAAGAATGTTTACTCGTTTGTAGGAATGTTGTTGCATCCACCACCCATAGAGAGTCCTTCATCATCTAGGAAGAACATAGCTAAAGAGGTACTCAATCCTATGCTGAAACAATTTAAAGAGATTGCTCTCTTCACTCGAACCACTCTACAAGCTTTCATTCCCTTAATAAGTTCCATACCCCTCTCCTATGTTGTTCATGTTGGTATTCCCCTTAGCACTCACATACTTGGGGAATTACTTGTTTCTTTTTCTACCGTAGACCCCACTTCTATTGCAAAACTGACAATGTCAATTTCTTTTGATTTTACTACCCTTTACCCATTGAAATATTGAAACAATCTACCCCATCACCATTCTCAAATCGTCGACCTCACGGATGAAGAGCCCTAAGGAGTTATTTTCGATACTCAGGTAATTGAATAACCCCCTCATTCAACACATATCAGCTCTCCCCTATCTCATAACCCATCACTACATACATTATCCCCTTCTACTACCATATCTGACATTCCACCCACAAGCAACCCTCTTACTATTGAGATCGAAATGGAAATCAATTTTGTCATTCTGGATATCATTGAAAAAAAATGGATGCACCAAATATTCATAACGCAACTGTTGTTACTGTACTTGTACCTGCACCAAATACCTTGCCTTTGGCCCGAGGCCCATAATTTTCCATAGGGAAAATTGTGCAACTCAGCAAACATCCTGACCGGTGCTGCGAAGTCTTGGGAATTGTGGCACAAACTTCCAATCATGTCCCTTTATTACCATTGCATATTTTTGGTGAGATTCATACCTAATTCCACAAGGAGTGGAGCCAAAAATGCAAGACCTCCCCATAGGGGAATTCTGAGAAGTTTTTATCTAGTGACCAACCTCTGTAAGCATGGTTTCGTTTGTTAGGCACTATGTCGTTTGATGATCTACAAAGTTTTTCCTCTTCACAGTTATTTAATTTTATTTAGGTGGTTGATTGTCAGATGTAATCCCTGCACACTACTTTAGTCTCTATCCATGAACAGCAACAACAACAGATCCTTCCTCTTGTTGTTAAGCAGGATCAGCAACTTCATCAAAAGAAAGAATTAGAGCACCATGTTGAAGATATTAGCACTAAATTTTAGCAGTTGTGGTTGAGCATTACTAACATGGTCCCTAATGCACTAGAGTATTTCTCTATTTGTTCTCTTTCGAAATGTTGCGACCATATTGGAGAAGCTTGTACTAGACTTGTTGTTGCTAACCGTGAGTTGTGTAATACTGCTACAGTGGCTCAAAAAGCACTACCAAACCCAGCCACCCAATAAATTGTAGAAATCAAGAAAAAATTAGGATAGTTTTCTTCTCTTAAATATTCCCTCCATCAGCTTACTTGGGATGCTCAAGAAATCCTTTGGCAAGTTCAAGATTGGTGTGGATTCCTTGCAAAGAAGAATTTGTTTGTATATCAATTGCATAAACAAGCTCAACAGTTTTACAATCAAGCTCTAGTCATGGAATATTTCAACTAGTAGCAGGACCTATTTTCTCACTTTGACTCACTGGAGAAACAAATTCACCATGTTGAAGAAGAATCACACACTACTAAAGTTGTATTGCATGACCTCAAACCGCCTGCCCATAATCATTTGAGGAAGTTGCGGCGGCAAATCAATACCAATGCAGAAAATCAGTGGCACACTATCCTAAGTGTACGGCCTGAAAACCCTACTGTCGAGCTCACTACACAATTTCTTGATCAAGCTATAGTTCTATTGGATTCCTGGAGGTCTGTAATAGATGAATATTCTCAACTCAAATATGATGTTATACATTCAGTGCCTGAGTTGGGTACTTGATTTTAAGGCAGACCTGTGGCATAAGAAGAAGCAACACAAGAAGGGGCATCACAAAAACAAGCAGGAATAGAAGCGTCAGTGAGGGATTGACTCAAGGATGAGTCAATAGATTATGGTCGGGGCTTGTTGGGTCCTTCATTTTTGGGACCGAAAGTTTGGAAAAGTTTGACCAAGTTTTGACTAGAAAAAAATTGCGTAGGAGACCACCGAAGACAAAAATCCAAAAAGTCAAGGATGACTAGAAAATGGTGCGCAAAGGGAACAGAAATGACAATCAAGGCAGAGTTCATAGAGACAACCAAGGAAAGATAAGTATGCAAAAGAGAAATTAAGGTGAAATTAAGGCATAGTTTTGTAGAGGATGCCTAGGAAGAACAAGCAAGCTGGAGCTGGAAGGAACCCGAGGCGATAAGGATTAGAAAAAGCGAGTGATATCTAGAAGAGTTGAAGGGAAGATGGCAGAAAAGGGAGATTGGGAGCCTATACCGAAATGTTGTTGCTATGAGGAATTCAATTTGGTTATTTATCTCTCTATCTTTATAAGTTCTATGATGTAATCTGAGTCAACAATGGTTGGTAGTTCTATTGTGATAAAGCTTGATGTGATGAAAGGATGTAATGATGTAATGATCTACATGATTAATGAAAGGGAGTTGCAGGAACCTTCTATGTTTGAATTATGATGGAGTGATTGGGCTCTTTAAAAAAATTCTTTAGCCTGAAACTGAATGTTATTTTATCTTTCTATCTATGTTGCGGATCTGTTATTTATGTGTATTAAACTATTATAGTTGAGAAACTTATAATATGACTTCTTGAAATGGTTTATCTGTTGCATTTATCTTTGAAGCCATGTTGCAATCCCTTACTTTGCTAAGTCTCAGCATGCCTTGAGTGAGACACATCTTTTTCTTCTTAAGTGAGGTGAAAATGTCAACATAATGTTAGACTAATATGGACTCTTTTGTTAGCGCCATGTGTTTGAACCCAGGGTCAATCTCTATTGAAATTTTGAGCCAACAAGTCACTTTTTTCGAAGTGCGGAGCGGTCAAAAACCAACATTTCACTTGAATTCCTCAATATATAATGTTATATTATATGGGTAAAGTGTTTATTTCTCAAGCATGGGCTCACATTGGTATAGAGAAAACCAAGGTATTGGAACTATAAATCTAGTTTTTTATGGGATATCCTAATGGTGTTAAGGGTCTTCAACTTTTCATTCCTATAATCAATTGGATATTTATTGAGAGGATTCTTTGTTTTGGAGAGACTTGTTTGATATTTTATATTGATGATTCTCATTATGTTAGCAATCCATTATTTATAATCAATTCTACTTATGCTACCACTAATGACTCACCTATGTCATTTCTTGATGGTGATTATTTTTCTTCCTCTTCATTAAATACTAAAAGTGATGGTGAATAATATGTGATGGATCCAATATAGGCTACAAAACCCTTATCACAATGTCATGTTGGGCACATCAAACTCTCTAGATATCAAGCCCCTTGGTGGGAAATCTATAAAATACAAGATGCATATGTTCTCAATTTCAAAGAACTCCATAGGCCCTCACTACTACAAAACCTATATTACCATTACATTGCTACATTTTTACTACTACAAATCCACAAACCTTCAATGAGGTTGTTGAAAATCTAGAGTGATACATGGATATTCAAGAGGAGTATCATTTGTTGAAAAGGAACCATATGTGGGAGCTAGTTCCCTTACTCTACCTAGAAAACCTTTTTAGTTCAAGTGGACTTATTAGACAAAGTTTTCAATAGATGGTCTGGTGAACGAGCATATGGCCCAATTAGTGGAAACTTCTCACAAGTCCTAACATTAACTACAATGAAATATTTACATTAATTGCAAATATGGATTGAATTCAACTTGTGCTCAACATTTCTACAACTAACACTAGGAAGTTCCTCAAGTGTACATGAAGATTACATTTCTTATTACGGATATTGAAGAAGATATATACACAAAATGACCATAGGGATTCTCTTGTGACTCTTGTCTCAACACCACTTAGATTGCATTGTTTACATTCTATGGTATGATTATTCACTATTATTTGTAGTATTGTATGTAGATGTTTTTTTTTTTTTATTACAGGTAATTCACAAGCATCTATTGTTACTGTGAAGGTTGCCTTGCATAATAAATTTTAATGAATGATTTGGGGTTTCTAGACCAATTCCTTGTGATTGATATTGCTCCATCTTATTTTAGGATCCCTATGATGTGGTCCAAGTAAGAAAATCACATTAAAAATGTAAATACAATTTGATAAATAGGTAAGCTATATAGCTCTAGGGTAAAAACATCCAAGGAAATGAAGATGTAGGTAAACAACACCACAAAAATCTCTTCAAAGGACCTAGAAGTGCTAACACCAATGGAGTCATGAACATCCCAAGGCCAATTCCTAGGCTCATTGATGATCATATGAATGTGGAAATGGAAGAGGAATTTATAAATGAATAAATGAAAGTGGTTCTAAATTCATTCAAAAGAGCCAAACTCTCAGGCCTTAACGATTAGATAATTGAATTCTATATTTGATTCTATGATATGCTAGAGGGTGAATTTTTCAAAATGATGGAGGAATATAAACTAGTATGGAAGGTTTTAGGATCAAAAAATATATATATTATTGTTCTTTTCTCCGAGGAACAAGACCCCTCATCCTTTGAGGAATTTAGGTATGTCTCATTGTGTAGTCTTGTTTATAAACTAATCTAAAAAATCATTGCTAATAGGCTAAATTGAATTTTTTCCTACATAATCTTAGAGGAAAAGTTTGTTTCCTATTCAATAGGAAAATCAATTACGTTATATGAATATCCCACAAAGGAATGCATTGAACTAAGCCTAAAAAACTTCTAACAATCGTGATGTAACTAGACCTTGTTGGAAATAATACTGAGAGGGGGGTGAATCAGTATTATGAGATCTAACAATTTTATTTCCCAAACATATTTATATACGCTACTTCAGTGAATTGAACTAGCATGTACACACGACTGTACTTAAAGCAACCAGCGATATGCAAAGAACTTTTGGTTTAGACAATTTATCACGTATTGAGCTTAAACCAGTATATCAGAGATTTATTAGATAGGCAGTAAAAGCAGAATAAAACATCACGCATAAGAAACACACACAAACACCAAGATATAAGATTGAAATCTAATGTGGGTAAAAAATGCAACAAGATGATGGAGCTTAGTGAAAATAAGTCGCCTTCACTAAGTGGACCCGCAGGCTGTTTTTGGCACAAAGTCTATTTTTAGACTATGTCTATTTTTAGACATATGGATCATGGTCTATGAGTTGCAGGATGCTATTTATGGATGATTGGTCATGTTGGTAAAAATAGATGGACCTCTATTTTTAGACATATGGGCGGAGTCTATTTTTAGATTGCCAGTCAAAAAATAGAACAATCGAATATTATTAGCTCTTAATAATATTTGGACTATAAACATTATCTTATCCTCTTGCAGCACTTTAGTTCGAGCTACGGATGTGGCAAATGCAACTGCCAGAAGGAAATACACTTTTCCTATGGGTTAGTTGAGCTATTGCATGATGGACTTCAGTTAGAACTCAAGTGATTGAGTTTGGTGGAGTTGATTGAGGAGTTGATGGAGTTGTGTTTAGTTTGACTTAGTTGAACTAGTTGTATTTAGTCTAACTACCAAATACACTAGTGATGAGTGATGTGAATTAATTATTAATTAATTCACTAACTATTAACTCATAAATCAACTAAAGAATACATCAGTTAACTCAGTGCATGGACAGTTCAGTGGAGACAAGTATTAGAGGTGGGTGAAAGGGTGAGACTACTATCAGTTGTGACTATAGTTGTGCATGAGATTTTCACAATCATTGATCGAGATTGCCAATGAGGATTCGTACTTGGATTGCACATTAGAGGCAGGCAAACAGTGGAGGAGATTTGAACCCGTGACTTGTTCAGATCTGAGCTAGTTTGTGTGTAGCATGTGGAGATAGTACTGAGTACTTGTGAGGAGTATTGTACTATGTATTGTTACATGTTCTCTATCATTATAATATACAGATAGTTGGGGGTTTTTAGCTGTATGCTTTCCCCATTACATATTATGTTGATATGTGAAATTGATGATCAATGGTAGTCGAGATTATGTATTATGCATGCATTCCGCAAATAGTGTATAATCAGGATAATCTCTGTGAATAAGTGTTATATTATTCAAATTTCTACAGTATATGGATCTACTTAATCTTCTCTACAAACTTTTTAGCCCTCAGGGAATCCCATACAATATCCTCCCTCACCCCTTCTTACCTACATGAAATATCCAAAGGTGAGGGTACTAAATATCGAAAACAAGTTTCAAATTTACTAGTAGAAGAATGGACTACTCCATTACAATATTTCTATATATATACCAGATTTCCTCCTAGGTCTCTAAATGCTTATGATTATAATTTCTTAAAATTTGAATGAAAGTAATGTTGACTACCTTTATCTACCCTTATATATATAGATGTGAAGTTGTAGAACTATTTAACATGGTGCCCATATTCTCCCACTATTTAGTCTAAAATACACTCAAAAATCTTATTTTCCATTTTGAAATGATGCTTCTCGTTATCCCAAAGTGAACCCAATGATTTACAAAGAACATGTTTGTTACTTCTTTCATATTGATGGTATTTTTATAAGGCAACAAAACACACATCTTGTTAATCCTATCAATAACCATGAACATGTAGTCATGCTCCTTTCCAATTTTTGGTAAACTTCCCATAAATTCCATGCAAAGGCTTTCCCACAGATGAGTGGGTGCAAGTAAGGGATGATATCAACCATGTTTCCTATTACTAGGCTTGTTAATGCATCAATGCATATATCCTCTCATCAACATAGCTACTTGTTGTTGCATCTTGGGCCAATACACAAACCTCTGCAAGTTAGCCATTATCTTCCCTACACCAAATGCATTGCAACCATGGAGGTTTGAGCCTCTCTAATAAGCTGCAATCACTCAGCTTTAGCAACACATAGCATATCTAGCCTAGACAGTAACCCATCTTGAAGATGGTAGTCAACAATTTTGTACTCATCATGAATATGACTCTTACTCTGTAACCATTGAAACACCTCCTCAAAGTCTTGATCCTCCAAATATGCTTTTATTCATGCATCATGGGGGAATTGTTCCTTGTGCATTAAAGTGCTCAATATTGTGATATTTGATGTGGGTGGCCTCAAAATAAGTTCAATGATCTTTTTTATACCATTGTTCTTGCACTTAATGACTAAAGGAAATTAGTATATAAATTATTAATAAGAAACAATTTGTTAGAAAGTGATGGCTTTTATATCGCCGAATTTTTTTTATTGAACATTTCCTTTATTTTTTTTGGAAATGCTACTAATGCTACTAGGCACAATTGTGTTGTTCCTAGTGTTTCTTTTTGTGTTGTTCCTAGTGATTCTTTTTGTTAGTAATATCATATTTTTCATATTCATACAAACTAGATTTTTTGTTATTAAAATGTTAATAACAAATTATTTTTTTTTCAAATATTTTGTAAAGCATGGTCATCCAAGGAAAGTTAATAAAAAGAATCCATAAAAATTCCATAATTATTTATAAAATTATGTAATTAACTGTTAATAATATATTTGGTTGTCAAAGGAAACCTACTCAAAAAATACCATAACTATTTAAAAAGTTATGCAATTAATTGTTAATAATATATTTGGTTATTAATGTTAATGGGTAATTATTAGAGTTTTACTTAGTGGGTGTTATTTTCTTTCCCTAGAGGTATAGAGGTTTTTTTTGGAGATAGGTTAAGATTTTTTTAAAATGATGAATTCATAAGTTTATATATAGTTTTGAGAATTTTAAAATTAAATTAAAACACAATTTTTAAAAATTCAAATTTAATCATCTAAAAATACTAAACATATATCTAAATTACCATAGTTATTATTCAACTAATTATATGTATAAATATTTAGATATTTATGGAAATAGTTAACATAATTACATTAATTTTAATATTATGAAAAACTATAATGTAAAAATTAAATATATTAATAAAATGTCTTTTTTTAAATCTGATTTTATATTATATTCTTAAACATATGAATTTACCATTTATATGAAAAAAATGTTATATTATTTTAGATGGAAGGAAATTCAAACATCAATTATTTTTATTAGAAAGGATAAATATATTATACATATGTTGATAGTAGGAAATATATTTGTTTGTTAGCTTAGAGAGTTTCAAGAAAAAAAAGAGATTTGTGTGTGCAAAGGGACTATGCCTTATTGTAACTATTATTTTCCCTTTATAATCTAGAAATAATAGATATTTCTTATGTATATACATTACTCTCTAGCGACTACTTCACTGTCATAGTGAAGTGTGCTAAGACATATGTGTGTGACCTAGGAAGACAAGATCTTTACATCTACCCCATCATAGGAACTAACATTTACAAAGCCTCTCAAACCACTAGATTGAGCTAGATGCCCATACTTATATGATTTTTTATAGGAGTTTCTCTTTTCAAGATTCTCAAACCACCCAATTATCTATGAAAAAACTCAAACACCTTATGGAACCCATCATGAGAAAGGTAAGAGATTTCTTTTATTTTATTAAAATCTCACATGATTACAAAAATATTCGCATTTAGATATTTGACCTCAAAACTTTGTGTAAACCACTAGATACAATAATGCTTAGAAATATGTCTAACACCAAGAGAGATCTCACCCTAAGGAAAGTTTGTGAAAGTGTTCAAATATTGAAGGAAAACTAAAGGATCTACCTATGTTAACATCCCTTGTTCAGTTGTAGTGATACTTTATCTCCCACCTTCAACGATTGTCTATTATATGATAATCATGACTAAACTTATAGTCTTCCTATGACTTCTACGATGTCTATTGTACAGGTATATGGATCTGCTCGATCTTCTCTACAAACTTTTTAGCACTCAAGGAATCCCATATAATATCCTCCCTCACTCCTTACCTACATGCAATATCGAAAGGTGAAGGTACTAAATATCGACAACAAGTTTCAAATTTACTAGTAGAAAAATGGACTACTCCATTACAATATTGCTATATATATACCAGCTTTCCTCCTAGGTCTGTGAATGCTTATGATTATAATTTCTCAAAACTTGAACCAAAGTAATGTTGACTACTTCTATCTACCCTTATATATTATATATATATATATATATATATATTATATAATTATATATATATATATATATAATTATATATATATATATTATATATGTTGTAGAGCAATTTAACTTTGTTTCAATCTTCTCCCACTATTTTGTCTAAAATGCACTTAGAAATCTTATTTTCCTTTTTGAAATGATGCTTATCGGTATCCCAAAGTGCACCCAATGTTTTACAGAGAACGTGTTTGTTAATTCTTTCATATTGATGGTATTTTTATAAGGCAACAAAACACACATCTTGTTAAACCTATGAACAACCATGGAGATGTAGTCATGCCCCTTCCCAATTTTTGGTCAACTTCCCATAAATTCCATGGAAAGGCTTTCCCACAGATGAGTGGCTGCAGATAAGTGATGATATCAACCATGTTTCCTATTACTAGGTTTGTTGATACAACAATGCATGCATCCTCTCATAAGCATAGCTACTTGTTGTTGCATTTTGGGCCAATACACAAACCTCTGCAAGTTAGCGATTATCTTCCCTACACAAAGTGCATTGCAACCTTGGAGGTTTGAACCTATCTAATAAGCTACAATCACTCACTTTTAGCAACACATATCTTATCTAGCCTATACAGTAACCCATCTTGGAGATGGTATTCAACAATTTTTCCACCATCATGAATATGGCTCTTACTCTTTAACCACTGAAACACCTCCTCAAAGTCTGGTTCCTCTGAATATTCTTTTCTGTATGCATCATGGGGGAGTTGTTCCTTGTGCATTAAAGTGCTCAATACTGTGATATTTTATGTGGGTGGCCTTGAAATAATTTCAACGAACCTTTTTGTACCAATGTTCTTGTACTTAATCACTAAAGGAAACTAGTACATAATTTTTTAATAAGAAACAATTCGTCAAAAAGTGATGGCTTTTATATAGCCGAACCTTTTTTATTGAACATTTCATTATATTTTTTTTGGAAATGTTACTCACTAATGCTACTAGGCACAATTGTGTTGTTCCTAGTATTTCTTTTTGTTAATAATATCATATTTTTCATATTCACAGTTACTAGATTACTTTTTATTAAAATGTTAATAACAAATTATTTTTTTCAAATATTTTGTAAAACATGGTATTAAAATGAAACTTAATCAAAACAATCCCTAAAAATTCCATAATTATTTATAAAATTATGTAATTAATTGTTAATAATATATTTGGTTGTCAAAGGAAACCTATTCAAAAAATACCATAACTATTTATAAAATTATGCAATTAATTGTTAATAATATATTTGGTTATTAATGTTAATGGGTAATTATTAGAGTTTTATTTAGTGGGTGTTATTTCTTTCTATTCGAGGTTTTTTTTGAAGATAGGTTAACATTTTTTTAAAATTATGAATTCAATAATATATATATATGAGATTTTGAAAATTATTAAAAACACAATCTTTAAAAACAACATTTTAAAAATTCAAATTTAATCATTTTATAAAATACTAAAATCATATTATCTAAATTAACATAGTATATATATTTCAACTATATATATATATATAATAAATATATTAATATATTATATATAATATAATAGTTAACACAATTATATGGATTTTTAATATTATGAAAAAGAATATTATGTAAAAAATTAAATATATTAAGAAAATGTATTTTTTTAAATCTCATATATATATTATATTCTTAAACATATGAATTTACCATTTATATGAAAAGAAATGTTATATTATTTTGTATGAAGAAATTCAAAGATGAATTATTTTTATTAGAAAGGATAAATATAATATACATATGTTAATTGTAGGAAATATATTTGTTTGTTATTTTAGAGAGTTTCAAGAAAAAAAGGAAAGAGATTTGTTTGTACAAAGGGACTATGCCATATTGTAACTATTATTTTCCCTTTTCAATCTAGAATCAATAGATATTTCTTATGTATATACGTGAATCTCTATGGACTACTTCACTCTCATAGTGAATTGTGCCAAGTCATAGGTGTGCAACCTAGCAAAACAAGATCTTTAAATCACCTGCATCATAGAAACTAACATTTACAAAGCCTCTCAAGCCACTAGATTGAGTTATATGTCCATACTTATATGAATTTTTATAGGAGTTTCTCTTTTCAAGCTTCTCAAACCACCTAATTATCCAAGAACAAACTCAAATACCTTATGGAGCCCATCATGGGAAAGGTAAGAGTTTTTTTTATTTTATTAAAATGTCACATGATTACGAAAATCTTCGCATTTGGACATTCGACCTCAAAACTTTGTGTAAACCACTAGATAAAATAATGCTTAGAAATACGTCCAACACAAGGAGACATTTGACCCTAAGGAAAATTTGTGAAAGTGTTCAAATATTGAAGGAAAACTAAAGGATCTACTTATGTTAACATCCTTTGTTCAACTGTAGCGATACTCTATCTCCCACCTTCAACGATTTGTCTATTATATGCTAATCATGCCTAAACTTATAGTCTTCCTATGACAACTACAATGTCTATTGTACACGTATATGGATCTGCTTTATCTTCTCTACAAACTTTTTAGCCCTCAAGGAATCCCATATAATATCCTCCCTCACTCCTTGCTACCCACATGCAATATTCAAAGGTGAAGGTACTAAATATCGAAAACAAGTTTCAAATTTACTAGTAGAAGAATGGACTACTCCATTACAATATTGCTATATATATATACCAGATTTCCTCCTACGCCTCTGAATGTTTATGATTATAATTTGTTAAAATTTGAACCAATGTAATGTTGATTACTTGTATCTACCCTTATATATATAGATGTAATGTTGTAGAGCTCTTTAGTTTGGTGCCCATCTTCTCCCACTATTTAATCTAAAATGCACTACGAAATCTTATTTTCCTTTTTGAAGTGATGCTTCTCGGTATCCCAAAGTGCACCCAATGTTTTACAAAGAACATGTTTGTTACTCCTTTCATATTGATGGTATTTTTATAAGGCAACAAAACACACATCTTGTTAAACCTATCAATAACCATGAACATGTATTCATATCCCTTCCCAATTTTTAGTAAACTTCCCATAAATTCCATGGAAAGGCTTTCCCATAGATGAGTGGGTGCAGGTAAGGGATGTTATCAACCATCTTTCCTATCACTAGGTATGTTGATACAACAACGCATGCATCATCGCATGAGAATATATACTTGTTTTCACATCTTTGGCCAATACACAAACCTCTACAAGTTAGCCATTATCTTCCCTACACCATGTGCATTGCAACCATGGACATTTGAGCCTCTCTAATAAGATGCAATCACTCACCTTTATCAACATATAGCTTATCTAGCCTATAGAATAACACATCTTGGAGATGGTAGTCAACAATTTTGTTGCCATCATGAATATGACTCTTACTCTGTAACCACTAAACCACCTCCTCAAAGTTTGGATCCTCTGAATATGCTTTTCTATATGCATCATGGGGGAATTGTTCCTTGTGCATTAAAGTGCTCAATATTGTGATATTTGATGAGGGTGGTCTTGAAATAATTTCAACGAACTTTGTTATACCACTCTTCTTGTACTTAATCGCTAAAGGAAATTAGTAAATAATTTCTTGATAATAAATAATTTGTTAGAAAATGATCACTTTTATATAGCCAAGATTTTTTAATTGAAGATTTCGTTATAATTTTTTTGGAAATGTTACTCACTAATGATACTAGGCACAATTTTGTTGTTCATAGTGTTTCTTTTTGTTAATAATATCATATTATTCATCTCCATAGTCACTAGACTTTTTGTTATTAAAATGTTAATAACAATTTATTTTTCAAATATTTTCTAAAACATGGTCATCAAAGGAAAGTTAAAAAAAAAATCCATAAAAATCCATAATTATTTATAAAATTATGTAATTAATTGTTAATAATATATTTGGTTATTAAAGGGTGGTTCCTCATGGAGAACGCGCGCGCGCCCTGGCTCTCTGCCTAGGGTTCCTGCTGCTGCTACTACACCCCCATCTCTGTGCCTGGCAGCTCCGCTGCTAGGCCCGTGACCCTTCGCTGCTAGGCTTCTGCCTCTCGCTCCCTCCTGTCTGGGCCTCCTGCTCAGCTTCAGCTCCGGGGCTCCTCTCCAGCAGCCCCCTCCCTCGTCGATTCCCCTGCAATCTGGCTCTCTAATGGCGGAATCGGATCCCCCGCCTCAGGATACAGAGGATTCTGAGAAAAAGTTTGCTTCTCTCATCCCTGAGAACGCAACAGGCAAAATCCGCCCTTCCGCTTCCAAGTTCATCAAGAAACTAGATGAAATCCCAGAAGTTTCCCTTCCTCCTTCCCTCCCGAGGAAGGTTGCAATCTCTCTAGCCGAAAGAGGCCTGGTCGTACAGTTCACGGGAATTTGGCCCTCACCTAGATCAGTACAAAGATGGGTCGAACACAACTGGAACTCGATAGTGCAAGGGAAAATCACAATCAGATTTTGTGGTAGAGGCTTCTACACCTTCCTATTTGAATCAAAGGAGGATAGGAATCTTATTTTCAGAAACGGCCCCTATTTTATGGACTCTCGAGGCCTTTACCTGAATAGATGGACTCTAGAATTCGACCCGGAAATGGACGTCCCTAATGCAGTCCTAGTTTGGGTCCACCTGCCCCACCTGCCGCTTCATTGCTGGGGAGACGAGTCAGTCAAGGCTATCGGGAATGCTGTTGGCAAATTCATAGATAGATCTGAACCAAAAGAGAACATGCATGCTTGTGCGAGGATTTGTGTTGAAGTCGATCTGGGGAAAGGATTGCCGGAAGCCATCAAAATCAAAGTAGATCAGTGGACGCACATACAGCAAGTGGACTACGAGTAGCTACCCTTCAAGTGCAAGGTATGTCATGAGTATGGGCACTTCGCAAATAGATGTAGTAAATCAAAAACAAATGAATCTGAAGGTAATATTGAAATCTCTAAAGGTGCATGGGAACAAGTCAAAAAGAAAAAACCCAACCCCCCTCCCGGCCCAAGCTCAAAAGGCCCCGGAAACCCCCAACAACTTCTCATCCACTAGCTCAGCCCTCTTTTCCCATATCTTACCCTTGAATCCCTGTCACTGAGGACCCTGCATCCCCCCCCCCCCAAACCAAAGGGAACGCTTTGTTACCTCCTCCCCTCTCTCCCTCCCTTAGCCCTCCCCTCCCCCAACTGTGGAACGAATCTTAACCAGAAACAAAACAAAAGAAAAAAACCTCTCCTCTGATCCCCCCAGAAAAGTAGGCAGGAAGTCCAATAAAGAAATCAGGGATCAAAACGCAGCAAAATAAATGGCCACTGGAACGTAGCAACCAATGGACACCTTCCTAGACAAATCAAAAGGAAGCGGGGAAAAGATGAAAGAGAAGAGTGGGACCCACACCAAACACGGTAAATGATGATTTTGGTCTCCTGGAATTGTAGGGGGATGGGCTCCTCCCTAAAAGAAAATCCAGTCCGGGATCTTCTTAAATCCGAGCAGCCAGATCTTCTCCTCCTCCAGGAGACCAAAATCTCAGACCAAGAATTCCAAAACCATACAAAAAGAAGAAAAAATTATTCAAGCACAGCAATAAGTGCAGTTGGCGCATCAGGAGGTATAGGAACCATATGGAACAAAAATAAATGGGAACTCACAAATCAAAACTCACACAGCTGGTGGGTAAGAACTGACATTCAGAACAAAGCATCAAAAGTGGACTATACTATTTATAACATCTACGCCCCAAACCATTACAGGGATAAAGCCTCATGATGGGACTCAATAACCATAGATCTCCTTGCAGTTCAAGGAAGGAACATTTTCCTTGGAGGAGACTTAAATCTAATAAGGAATGCTGATGAGAAATTAGGAGGAAATTTCTATGCAGACCCATCAAGAGATTCCCTAGAAGCCATAATCCAAACCCATAATCTAGTGGACATCCCTCCGCAAAACGGGAGGTTCACCTGGAGCAACAAGAGAATTGGCAACAACAACATAAAATAGAGACTAGACAGAATTCTCGTTCAAGAAGGAATAGTTGCAAGCTTCTCAAACATCAAAAGCAAAATCATTCAAGGCTACACCTCAGATCACAAACCAGTGGCCCTGACTCTTGATAAGGGAAGGATCATGGGGCCTCTCCCCTTTAAATACAACAAAGCTTGGGACAGCAAAGAAGAATTTCAAAACCTGATTCAGGAGCAGTGGGCAAAGGAAGTCATTGGTTCACCTCATTACATTTGGGAAACCAAGCTTAAATCTCTCAGGACAGTTGTCAAACAGTGGGCAAGAAACCACGCAGCAAAGGAAAACAAAAAAAGAACAGACCTCGATAAACAACTAGAGCAATGGAATCAGGAAAAGGAGAGAATCCAGTACACAGAGGAGGACCAAGCCAAAGAAAACGAAATGTATAAAGAATTATACAAGAAAAATAGGATGGAAGAAGAAGAACAAAGACAAAAATCTCAGTGTCTTTGGCTCAAAGCTGGAGACAAAAACACTTCCTTTTTCCATAACAGTCTAAAACTAAGACGCGCAAGGAATCAAATAGAGAGAATCATGGTGGAAGGGAAAGAGATAAGGGATCAGGAAGAAATCAAAGAGGCAACCTACAGACACTACAAATCCCTCTTATCCGCAGACCCCCAGCCTCAGGACAATGCAGAGTTTCTAAGCCTAATCGAAAACAAAATCTCAGACTCACAAAACAGAGAGTTGGATCAAGAGGTCACATAAGAGGAAATTAAGTGGTCAGTTTTTAGCATGCAGCAAGACAAGGCTCCAGGCACAGATGGGTTTACTGTGGCCTTCTATAGAAATCACTGGGAGACTATCAAGAAAGACTTCATAAGGATGGTGAAAAACGTCTTCTTAAAATGCAAAATGGGGAACAGCATCAAATCCTCCCATATAGCCCTCATTCCCAAGGATCCTAACCCCTAATCCTTTGACCGTTTCCGCCCAATCTCCCTGTGTAATGTCTCTTACAAAATCATTACCAAAATCCTTGCTAATAGGTTAAAAAACCTTCTCCCCTCCCTCATCTCAGAGAATCAAGGGGGCTTTGTCCCAAGTAGACAAATCACAGATAATGTCATTCTTCAAGTTGCCCTGATGATGGATCCCAGTTGGGATTCGAAACGTTGGCAAAAAAATCTTCTTACTGTGGAATCTCCGATGACTAAATCACAAATGTCATTCTTATCCAAGAGGCAATTCAAGTAGCATAAGCAGGAAGGAAAGGGGCATGATCATCAAATTAGACATGGCAAACGCCTTTGACAGGGTCAACCACCACTTCCTGAAGGAAGTTCTCAGGAAATTTGGGATATCTAATAATTTCATCAGCATTATCATGGACTGCATTACTCATCCCTGGACAGCTCCTCTGATTAATGGCAGACCAAGCAACTACTTCAGAAGCACCAGGGGACTGAGACAAGGTTGCCCCCTCTCCCCATTCCTATACATCATCATGGCTTAAATGCTGAGCATACATTTGGAAAAACTCCGAATGCAAAAAGAAAATTACAGGAATCAGTATAGTAAGAGGAACTAAGGGAATAAATCACTCGCTCTTCGCAGATGATACTCTCCTAATTGGGGGAGCCTCCAGTTTGATGGCAAAAAGATTCAAGAAAATGCTAGACTCCTTCCTATTAGCGTCTGGAGGAAAGATCAACAACAAAAAGTGAATGATATACACCTGGAACGTCCCCAGGCACATCATTCAAAGAATCTCTTCGATCCTTGACATTCCAGCTCAAAGGAACTGGAGCTATTTCATGTACCTGGGACTGCCTCTAGCAAAATATTCGGTTAAGACAGAAATCTGGGTGAAACTCATAGAAAAATTGAGAGGAAAACTCCAAAGCTGGGGAATGACTTGGCTCAACCTGGCTGGAAGAACTACCCTCATCAAAGCCATCCTCTCTGATCTCCCCATTTATCAATTCGCAGTCACCCTAGTTCCTGCAAGCACCCACAAACACATGGAAATAATTATAAGAAGCTTTCTATGGCAGGGAGGAAGGCAGGACTCCAAAAATTTTAGTCTTGTTAAATGGGATCAGGTCATCCTCCCGTTTGAAAAAGGAGGATTAGGAATAAAAATCCCAAGATTATCCAACATGGCGATGGGTTTCAAACTAATTTGGAGAATCCTCAATGGGAAAGGTGCTTGGTGGACAA
Organism: Pinus taeda; assembly: GCA_000404065.3. Classification (NCBI taxonomy): domain Eukaryota; kingdom Viridiplantae; phylum Streptophyta; class Pinopsida; order Pinales; family Pinaceae; genus Pinus; species Pinus taeda. The sequence goes on along the minus strand of APFE030836216.1, from coordinate 174,303 downwards.
AAGTCATCAAAAGGAAATATCTGAATGGCCCCAACTCCAACATCCTATCTGAACCAATTGTTGATAGGCAGTGCACTCCAGTTTGGAAGCTCATTAAAAAAGCCCTCCCCCAATTCAAAAATTATATCTCCAGAGCTCCGGGAAGTGGAAGAGATATTAACATCTGGACAGATCGAATCATGGGATCAGGACCAAGGAATACAACTCAAAACCTCAGACCTCTTCAAATTTGGATGGAAGCAAAAAGCCTAAATTCCCTATATGACATCTCCACTTGGGATCAAAACAGCTGGCAGGACTGGAAGCGCCTCTCTCCTCCAAACAATCTCAAGGATCTTTGGACTGAACTCAAGCTATCTCTATCTGGTTCGGCTCCTACAAACAAATTGACAGAGGACAGATTTGTTTGGGACCCCAACGAAGGAAACTACACAGTCAAAGGAGGCTACAAGATCCTCCAGTATGCCACGCACCAATAATTGGGCTCTCCATAAAGTGGTTTGGAATTTAGAATGTCTCCCAAAGGTCAAGTTTTTTAACTAGACTCTCCTCAAAGGAAAAATCCTCACAGCTGAAAACCTCAGGAAAAGAGGCATCCTAGGTCCCTCTATATGCTGTCTTTGCCGAGCAGCTGAAGAAAGCAGCCTCCATCTTTTTCTTGAATGCCCCTTTGCTCAAAGTTGCTGGAAGCTCATCACTAGCCCCCTAAGTAGAGGAGAAATGCCCAACCAGATCACCTCTCTTCAAAAAAATTGGGGGAACCACTACCCTTACCCCAAGAAAAACAAGAATCTTATCAAAAGATTGTGGAACAGCATCCCCTTAACTCTCTGTTGGCAAATTTGGATCACCCGAAATAAATGCATTTTCAATAATAAGAAGCCCAGCATCTCCAGCACCTTGGCAAAAACAATAGCACTCATCTCTGAGACTATAAGTGCCAATGGAATGTCCCAACCAGATCAAGAAAGCTGGAACAAAAGGGAGACCGAATGGATCAGCTAATTCAGTCTCAGCTTGGATACAAGAAACTACACCACCTTCAACATAGGCCAGAAAAGGAAGGAGTGGAAGCTCAGAGGCTCTAATGAGGAAGTCATTGAATGGATACTAAATCAAAAGAGGCCTACCCTCCAGTTTGATGGGGCATCCAAAAATAATCCGGGACAAGCAGGTGCAAGAGGAGTTATCAAGGATCATCAGGGAAAAGTTATGGTGACTTACGAGTGGGGCTTGGGCAACATGACCAACAACAAGGCCAAGGCTTATAGCCTCTTCCTGGGTACCTCAAACCTGAAGAGACTTGGAATGCAAAATCCAATCATCCTGGACGACTCAGCTATTATCATCACTGCCATGGTTTCAAGGAGCGATTTTAAGCAAACAGCTCTGAACAATATTAAAAACAGGATCATAGACAACATTAAAGATATAACAGGGGCCACTTTCAAACATGTGCTGAGAAGTAACAATACTGAGGCGGATAGTCAAGCCAACAAGGCATCCAACAAGTTGGTAGGTCAAGTCAGAGAGAATGATTTTACATATGACAAACCAATCCCTTAATCTATCATATCCCACCCTTCCTCCTCAGAATCTGGGTCACTTCAGCCCTCTCTCTTCGCGAAATATGCATACCTCCAAGCACCCATATCCTCTGCCAAATCTTCTCGATTGCGCCACAGTGATCCTCATCTCTCCGGTCCACGCCCCTTTTTACATTACTGTCACTTCTCTCAAATACGAGCACGAGCTCCTCATGAACCCCGCCGTCATTCCCAAGCTTCGATCAGGTGGTCTGCGCCCCAATATCTTCCTCGCCAGCAAAAAAATCTTTGTCTGGCGTCTCAGTCATCTCAAGGACCGGACTTCCCTCTGCTCGAACTCTCAAACAAGCCCCTCCTCATCCTTTAAATCGTGCAGCTCCGCTCCCTCCCTTCTCACAGCGATCAATGCTTCGAAGGTCTCTGTTGCAGCCCTCTTACAGAGCAGTCTTTCTCTTGAAGCTATGCGTACTCATTCAGAGAGTGGAGGCCGACCTCCCACAGCGGTAATTTCGGGCGCTTTCATTCACTCTCTCTCTTTTAACTCTAACCGGTCGTTTGTTTCTTTGTTTCAGCGCTCTTCCCCTCCTTTCTTCATCCTCCCTCAGGTTTCCAGCTCATATCCCACCTTCTCTGTCCCGCTCCTGAGCAGAAATCCCGTCCTGCTCTCCCCCTCTCATCCTCCTTCATTTCCCTCTGCCACCTCTCCCCTCAGTTCCCATCTTCAGCAGCATCAAGCCTCAGTTTCTCCTTATCAATTCTGTGAAATGGCTGATCAACAGGAAGCCCGTGAGCCCACAGCCAATCCTCTGGAGAATGTCATCACAAACAATGAATGTACCCTCTGCAAAGCACATACCTTCATGATCGCCAGATTCATCAAACGCTTCAATGATCTCAAAGAGGATTTCCAGGCAGACAGCAGGTCTAAAAGGAAGAAGCTGGAGAAGCAGAAAGCAGAGATCGAGGCACTTAAGGAGAGATGCACTCACTTGGAGGAAGCGATAGCCCACATTAGCACCTTGACCCAGAGCATGTACACTGAAGCCTCGACTAGGGCCAGCGCAAGAAAAGAAGCTCACCTGGATGATTCAGTCAACCAGCAGTAACCTTAGGATATATGCACTGTAAATTTTGTTGGTTAGCAGGCTCTTTTGTTACCGTGTTTTTAGCAACAAGGATCAAGGGTATGCGCACCCATTTTGGATCCTCTCCTCCATGTTTTTCCCCTTATATGTAATCGGACATAGTCCTCGAAGTTTTTATAATATATAAGTAACCGATCTTGTCAAAAAAATATATATATTTGGTTATTAATGTTAATGGGTAATTATTAGAGTTTTAGTTCGTGGGTGTTATTTTCTTTCTATTGAGGATTTTTTTTTTCGAGATAAGGTTTAAGATTGTTTAATTATGAATTCACACTAGTTTATATATATATATATAATTAATTTTAAAATTAAATTAAAACATAATCTTTAAATATCGTTTCATCTTATTATTTTAAAAATTCAAATTTAATCATTTAAAATCTAATCATAATATCTAAATTACCATAGTTATTATTCAACTAATTATATGTAATATATATTTCGATATTTATGAAAATAGTTACAATTATATTGATTTTCATATTATGAAAAAAATATTATGCAAAAAATTAAATATATTAAGAAAATGTCTTTTTTTAAATCTCATTTATATATTATAATATTAAACATATGAATATATGATTTATATGAAAAAAATTGTTATATTATTTTAGATTGAAAGAAATTCAAAGATGAATTATGTTTATTACAAAGGATAAATATATTATATGTATGTTAACTATAGGAAATATATTTTTTTGTTAGCTTAGAGAGTTTCAAGAACAAAAAGAAAGAGATTTGTGTGTGCAAAGGGACTATGCCTTATTGTAACTATTATTTTCCCTTTTCAATCTAGACTCAATAGATATTTATTATGTATATACATTAGTCTCTATGAACTACTTGACTGTGATAGTGAAGTGTGCCAAGACATATGTGTGCAGCCTAGCAAGACAATATCTTTACATCTACCCCATCGTAGAAACTGGCATTTACAAATCCTCTCAAACCCCTAGTTTGAGCTAGATGTACATGCTTGTATGATTTTTTTTAGGAGTTTCCCTTTTCAAGCTTCTCAAACCACCCAATTATCGAAGAACAAGCTCAAATACCTTATGGAACCCATCATGATGAAGGTAAGTGAATTTTTTATTTTATTAAAATCTCACATGATTACAAAAATCTTCGCATTTAGACATTTGAGCTCAAAAATTTATGTAAACAACTAGATACAATAATTCTTAGAAATACATCCAACACCAAGAGAGATCTAACCCCAAGGAAAGTTTGTGGAAGTGTTCAAATATTGAAGGAAAACTAAAGGATCTACTTATGTTAACATCCCTTGTTCAATTGTACCGATACTCTCTCTCCCACCTTCAACAATTTTTCTATTATATCCTAATCATGCCTAAACTTATAGTCTTCCTATGACTTCTACAATGTATATTGTACATGTATATGGATCCAATGATCTTCTCTACAAACTTTTTAGCCCTCAAGGAATACCATATAATATCCTCGCTCACTCCTTGATACCCACATACAATATCCAAAGGTGAAGGTACTAAATATCGAAAAAAAGTTTCAAATTTACTAGTAGAAGAATGGATTACTCCATTACAACATTTCTATATATATACCAAATTTCCTCCTACGTCTTTGAATGCTTATGATTATATTTTTTTAAATTTGAACTAAAATAATATTGACTACTTCTATATACCCTTATATATATAGATGTAATGTTGTAGAGATATTTAACATGGTGCCCATCTTCTCCCACTATTTAGTCTAAAATGCACTGACAAATCTTATTCTCCTTTTTGAAATGATGCTTCTCGGTATCCCAATGTGCACCCAATATTTTACAAAGAACATGTTTGTTACTTATTTCATATTGAGGGTATTTTTATAAGGCAACAAAACACATATTGTTAAACCTATCAATAACCATGAACATGTAGTCATGCCACTTCCAAATTTTTGGTAAACTTCCCATAAATTCCATGGAAAGGATTTCCCACAGATGAGTGGATGCATGTAAGGAATGATATCAACCATGTTTCCTATTACTAGGTTTGTTGATACAACAATGCATGCATCATGTCATGAGCATAGCTACATGTTGTTGCATCTTGGGCCAATACACAAACCTCTGCAAGTTAGCCATTATCTTGCTGATACCAAGTGCATTGCAACCTTGGATGTTTGAGCCTCTATAATAAGCTGCAATCACTCACCTTTAGCAACACATAGCTTATTTAGCTTGTAAAGTAACCCATATTGGAGATGGTAGTTAACAATTTTGTCGCAATCATGCACATGACACTTACTCTGTAACCACTGAAACACCTCCTCAAGTCTCAATCCTCTAAATATGCTTTTCTGTATGCATCATGGGGGAATTGTTCCTTGTGCATTAAAGTGATCAATATTGTGATATTTCATGTGGGTGGCCTCGAAATAATTTCAACGATCTTTTTTATACGACTCTTCTTGTACTTAATCACTAAAGGAAACTAGTATATTAATTTTGAGAATTTCAAAATTAAATTAAAATACAATCTTTAAAATATCATTTCATATTATTATTTTAAAAATTCAAATTGAATCATCTTAATACTAATCATATATCTAAATTAACCATATTTATTATTGAATAATTATATGTATATATATTAGATATTTATGAATAGTTAACACAATTATATTTATTTTAATATTATGTAAAAAAATAAATATATTAAGAGAATGTCTTTTTTTAAATCTCATTTATATATTATATTCTTAAACATATGAATTTACCATTTATGTGAAAAAAAAATGCTATATTAGTTTAGATTAAAAGAAATTCAAAGATGAATTATTTTTATTAGAAAGGATAAATATATTATACATATGTTAACTATAGGAAATATACTTGTTTGTTTGCTTATGTATTTTCAAGAACAAAAAGAAAGAAATTTGAGTGTGCAAAGGGACTATGCCTTATTGTAACTATTATTTTCCCTTTTCAATCTACAATTAATAGATCTTTCTTATGTATATACATTAGTCTCTATGGACCACTTGACTGTCATAGTGAATTGTTCTAAGACATATGTGTGCAACCTAGCAAAGCAAGATCTTTACATCTGCCCCATAATAGAAACTAACATTTACAAAGCCTCTCAAACCACTAGATTGAGCTATATGTCCATACTTATATGATTTTGTATAGGAGTTTCTCTTTTTAAGCTTCTCAAACTACCCAATTATCCAATAACAAACTCAAATACTATTTCTGGGAAAGCTAGTGTCTATTCAGATCTACTAGTCCCACTAAGATGAGTAGCTATCTTAGAAACAAACAATTCAAAGTAACTTGTGTTTTCCTTTATGAGAGATAGA
>APFE030836216.1:148959-167870 GCA_000404065.3 Pinus taeda | reverse complement strand
TTTATTGATAGAAGTAGTAGAAGAGAGGATTACAACCCAACTATCTGATCCAGTGCCATCCTCCCAGCATGAAAGCCCTCTTCACCTCATGAAAAAATAGATCACCCAACAATACAATGCTTCACAGAGAGACCAATAGCACTTCCTTACAAATTACAAAATTCCAACCTCTGGACCTCTAGGATGAGGGATCCATATAAAGATATTTGTTGGGGGGTGAGTTAGCTTCTGGGATTTTGATTAGTGTCATTTCACTGATAGTTCTTGGTTCCACTTGGAGATTTCATGATCTCTTATCATCCCTGGGCGAATTCAGAGAGGCAAGTGTCATATGAGCAGTTTCTAGAAGATTCTCTGAGTTTCCACCTATCAAACTACCTCTACCATTTGTCTGCTCTCACTCGTTGCACCCTACAAAGGGGATTTTTAGTATGCATCACACCCTTTGTGTGTAACAGGTGAGATGCATCGCACCCTCAGCATGGAGCAATCTGTATGGTCCAATTTTGACCAGTTCTGAGCAATTTTTCAAGGAGAACTTATAGGAAATGATGTAATCAGTTGACCTTGAACCTTTAGGGTATGAAACAAAAAATTTAGGGGTTTAGAAGCCCTTGGTTTATGGACATATGTGATTGGGGTTGCAGTGCCCAAATATGTCTATAAAAAATACCTTATGTAACCCATCATGAGAAAAGTAAGAGATTTTTTTATTTTATTAAAATCTCACATGATTACTAAAATCTTCGCATTTAGACATTTGACCTCAAAACTTTGTGTAAACCACTAGAAAAAATAATGCATAGAAAACATCCAACACCAAGAAATATCCGACTCTAAGGAAAGTTTGTGAAAGTGTTCAAATATTCAAGGAGAACTAAAGGATCTACCTATGTTAACATCCCTTGTTCAATTGTAGTGATACCCTATCTCCCACCTTCAACAATTTATCCATTATATGCTAACCATGCCTGAACTTATAGTCTTCCTATGACTTCTACAATGTCTATTGTACATGTATATGGATGTGCTTGATCTTCTCTACAAAATTTTTAGCCCTCACTCCTTGCTACCCACATGAAATATCTGAAGGTGAAGTTACTAAATATCGAAAAGAAGCTTCAAATTTACTAGTAGAAGAATGGACTACTCCATTACAATATTGATATATATATATAATATATATATATATATATATACTAGATTTCTTCCTAGGTCTGTGAATGCTTATGATTATAATTTCTTAAAATTTGAACCAAAGTAAGGTTGACTGCTTCTATATACCCTTATATATATAAATGTAATGCTGTAGAGCTTGTTAACATGGAGCCCGTCTTCTCCCACTATTTAGTCTAAAATGCACTTAGAAATCTTATTTTCCTTTTTGAAATGATGCTTCTCGGTATCCCAAAGTGCACCCAATGTTTTACAAAGAACATGTTTGTTACTTATTTCATATTTATGGTATTTTTATAAGGCGACAAAACACACATCTTGTTAAACCTATTATTAACCATGGACATGTAGTCATGCCCCTTCCCAATTTTTGGTAAACATCCCATAAATTCCATGGAAAGGCTTTCCCACATATGAGTGGCTACAGGTAAGGGATGATATCAACCATCTTTCCTATTACTAGGTTTGGTTATACAACAATGCATGCATCCTCTCATGAGCATAGCTACTTGTTGTTGCATCTTGGGGAAATACAAAAACCTCTGAAAGTTAGCCATTGTCTTCCCTACAGTAAGTGCATTGCAACCTTGGAGGTTTGAGCCTCTCTAGTAAGCTTCAATCACTCACCTTTAGCAGCACATAGCTTATCTAACCTGTAGAGTAACCCATCGTGGGGATGGTATTCAACAATTTTGGCTCCATAATGAATATGACTCTTACTCTGTAACCACTGAAACACCTCCTCAAAGTCTTGATCCTCTGAATATGGTTTTCTATATGCATCATGGGGGAGTTGTTCCTTGTGCATTAAAGTGCCCAATATTGTGATATTTGATGTGGGTGGCCTCGAAATAATTTCAACGAACTCTTTTATACCACTCTTCTTGTACTTAATCACTAGAGGAAACTATTATATAATCTATTAATAAGAAACAATTTGTTAGAAAGTGATAGATTTTATATAGCCGAATTTTTTTAATTGAACATTCCATTATAATTTTTTTGGAAATGTTTCTCACTAATGCTACTAGGCACAATTATGTTGTAAGTGTTTCTTTTTGTTAATAATATCATATTTTTCGTCTTCATAATCACTAGATTATTTGTTATTAAAATGTTAATAACAAATTATTATTTTTCAAATATTTTATAAAAAGCATGGTCATAAAAGGAAACTTTAAAAAAAATCAATAAAAATAATTACATAAATTTATAAAATTATGTAATTAATTGTTAATAATATATTTGGTTTTCAAAGGAAACCTATTCAAAAAATACCATAACTATTTAGAAAATTATGCAAGTAATTGTTAATAATATATTTGATTATTAACGTTAATGGGTAATTATCAATCAAAACTCATCTAGGGATTCCAAAAGCAATCCACCCGTTGAAGGCTCGAAATTCTCTCTCTACAACAATATAAGGGAGACCACCCTATCTAGACTTTAAAGAAACTCCTTTTCCGTTGAAATGATGGTTTGAACTAGTTAAACTAGGTCGAGTTACCTATTCCATATTTCTACCACATTAATATGTGCCTTTAGTTACCAATAGGTAGGGACATCAGATTAATTCTTGTTGCTAATTAGGCAAGAGAATGACCCTTAAGCTATTTTAACGACAAATCCAAACCACTCTAAAGTTTTTCCTCTTAAAAAGAGGACTTCTAAAATGCCGAAGGTATGATAACACATGCAAGATCTAATCTAAGATTAAATTAATCTAAACTATCTCGATTGAAGGAAAGGAAAATCCTTCTCTCAATCGAAATCCAATTAACTTATCAGGGAAAAGAAGCTTTAAATAATTGGAATTAAGATGGAAGAATTAGATTGAGGAGATATATCACAAGATCTGATTCGCCATTAACATAAGTACTAAAAATTAAACACTTAGTAAATAGTTACATAAGTGTTTATTGAAAATGTATCTAATTCCTTATTTATCATATGCATAAGAAATACAAAGATTCATGATGAATTAGTGAATTAGTTCAAATAAGACATCATGTATACAAGCAAATAATTATTATCCTAAAGTGTAAGATAGCTTGCCGATCTAAGACTTTACCTATTTGTTCCTATACAAACTTTAGTTCCCATATTATATCTAAAATTAAGATTGTAGAATAGTCTAAGTAGACTTTTAAATGAATTAATGCTCATGATTCAACAATAGTGCATGAATTTGATTATTAACTCATACATTTGAAATATAAATTGAAAGACTGAAATGATAATTCATTTCAATTAAATTATGTAAACAATATTGCTAAACATCATTAACTGAAATAAACATTTATTAATAAATGAAATCAAATTACAAATCCTCATAGTATGACAATAGTGCACAATCCTATGGGCCCGCAATCGATCGTTGCTTGAAGAAATGACCTCCTCCTTATAGCAGTATTACATAATAAAAAAGAGTTTCTCCGCAAATAGATGAAAACACTGAAATATCGAACCTTCTTCCCCCTAGATTCCTATCACCTATAGCTCTAAATCCTCATTAGAATAATGCTTTTAGGAATTCCAGAATTGCAGAGTAGAGAAGCCCTAATACTTTCTATAATCTACTATTCATAATTTTTACAAAAATAATTCTCAATAAGAATGTTGTTGAATAATAGATCTACTCCATCAATTTCCATTGGGCCAAAATCTCATTCTTCTATTGCTAAAGCATTCCCATTGATTTAGATCTTCTTCTTCTCATCTCTTCAACTGTTTCACTATAGAAAACAAATCCAAATTAAATTGAAATACAAAATCAAATCAAAATACCAAATCTGAAATAAAATATCTTCAATCAAACTTAATTCAATAATTAAATGAGAAGGAAATATGATCTTTCTGTTGATTCCTCTGACAAACTAATTGATCAAGGAGAACATATATGAATGGATCTGCACTCAGTAGAGGCTATAAGCAAATGAAAATCTAGAAAATAAAACTAAAAAAAAATATTTTGTTTAAAAATTTGGAGCTTAATCTTCTTCTGAATTTTAAACCCATGAAATAATCAAATATGGTTTTTCTACCACCCTAGAAATAATATCCATGATTTTATCTATCGAACAAGCTATCTTGGGCCTCATTTGGCCAAGTAAAACTCAATTTAGGAGCTTCTAAAGATGGGGAATTAAAACTGCCAAAATTTTGGAAATTCTCTTGCATGGGCTAAAATGAAAATTTTAAATTAAATTCTAATCGTAAATTAGATTACAATTATTAGTTAATTGTAATATAAATTAAAAGTAATTATTTACAAATTAATTATAAACAGAGATAAATTAATTTTTACAAAAATTATAATTTAATTAAAATATAAGTATCACTAGTAGAAAATGAGCAATTAGTGACTAGGTGACAAAAAAAGTTAGTCACCACAAGTGAAATACTACAAAAAATGAGCAATATTAAGTGACCAAACTAAAAACGACTAACATAAATCACTAATTTAGTCACAGGTTAAAATATGTGACTAGCTAATAAGTAACACAACTAAAAATGACTAACATGAATGACTGATTTAGTCTAAGAACAAAAATACAACTACCTAACAAGTACTACAATAATATGAATCAGTTTTTTATGTTAGTCATCTTCATTGTGTCAAGCAATCTAAACTTACAAGTGATAGGGGATTGAAAGGTTATTAAATATTGGTTGAAAGGTTATCATTCCTTAATTACTTCTTCATCCTCACATGGTGTATAGGTGAGCCAACTTTGCACTATGTATCTCCAATAATTTGTAATTTTAAAAATATATTTTTAATAGAAAAAATATTTTATGTATTTTTTAAAAATCTATTCATTGAATCTAATTGGATCTAGTTCTAATTTGAAATCAATTTAAAGGGAAATTTTAATTTTTAAGACTATAATATCAAATAAAAACTATGTTAATTTCATATTAACCAACCTACATCCATCTTAACCCTGGATCTATCAAGCATTGAGAGGGATCCAATCTCTCAAGGTGCAAACTTTTTTTTTCTAGTGCAAAAATTGAGGAAATGTTTTCACCTCGAGAGATTGGATCCCTCTCAGGCACTTGATAGTTATAGGGTTAATATCGATCTAGGGTGGTTATATAATACTATATAATATCTATATTTGTATTTGTGTCTCTTTGTTATTCCCTCTCTCTATCTCACCACCAAAATATACACACACTCTCTCTCGTTCTCTTCCCCTTCTCTATCTATCTCTCTCTTCCCCTTCTCTCCCTCTCTATCTATATCCTTCTCTCTATTCCCTCCCGCTCTCCTCTCTCAATAACTCTCTCTCCATGACTCCCTTGTCACTCCCTCTCTCTCTCTACCTTTCTCCCTCTATGTTTTTCTTGTTCCCTCCCTTTCCTACCTCCTCCAATTCCATCGTTCTCTCCTCATCTCTATCTTCCTTCCTCTCTATCCCTTATCTCCCACCTCCTCCTATCTCTCCCCCCAAAATCACTCTCCCCCTCTCTCTCTCCCTCTTCCATCCAACTCTATCACTATCTTCCCCCCTCCATGTCCTTATCCATCTCTCTCCCTTCCCTTCTCTCCCTATCTCTATCCTCTCCTCTTCTTTCTCTTCCTTCCTCTCCTCTCTCCCTCACTCTCTCTCCATCCCTCCCTTCTAACTCCTTCATCACTCTAGCTCTATATCTCTATGTATTTGTTCTTTACTCCCTCTCTCTCCCACACTAACTCAAGCTCTCTCTCTCTCCTCTCTCTTCCTTCCTCTCGCTCCCTCTCTCCCACCTCACTCTCTCTCCCCCCGTCACTCTCTCTTTCTCTCTCTCTATCTTCCAACTTTTTCACCGTCTCACTCCCTCTCTCCACCCCCTCCCGAACTCTCTCTTAAATTTGATCACATTGTATTGTGTTTAATAAATTATCTAAATTAGAAAAACTTAATTGGTTGTAAAATATTATACCTATATTTTGGATCAATCATGTCAAAGAAAATAAAATAATGAAAAAAATTCTAAAATCATGCACTATGTTTAATCTATTATAATTTTACTATGAAATAAGTTATGGCTTTTTGGCTGTGGTATTGATAAGCCATGGTATTGGCCCATGGTATTGTAACAAAGCAGATTTACCAGTTAATATCCATGGTAAAGTGAGGGTGAATATCCATGGTTAACAATCTTGTCATATTGTTATAAAATATTTGATTGTGAAATAATTTATGTTTTTTGGGCATGTGGTATTGTTATAAAATATTTTCACACAAGTTAATATCCATGGTAAAGTGAGGGTGAATATACATGGTTAACAATCTTGTCATATTGTTATAAAATATTTGATTGTGAAATAATTTATGTTTTTTGGGCATGTGGTATTGATAATCCATGGTATTGTCCCATGTATTGTAACAAAGGCTATCTTTTAGATGTTAATAATATGTACCGTAATGTGGCGTTGAATATCCACCATTAAGAATCTTGTCATATTGTTGTAAAATATTTTGGTTGTGAAATAAGTTATGTTTTGGGACTTGTAGTATTGATAAGACATGGTATTGTCCCATGTATTTGTAACAAAGGCTATCTTTTAGATGTTAATAATATGTACCGTATGTGGCGTTGAATATCCACCATTAAGAATCTTGGTCATATTGTTTGTAAAATATTTTGGTGTGAAATAAGTTATGTTTGGACTTTGTAGTATGATAAGACATGTATTGGCCCATGGTATTGTAACAAGCTTATTCAAAAGTTAATAACCAAAATCAAAATATAACAAGTTAAATTTTATTAATTTTATTAATTTACTTTTATTATTAATTGAGGTCAATATTAAACATTTACATCTCATTCCCAATATCATTTTTAACTTCTTCTTCTTCTTTTTAATTTAGCGTCTTATTAAAAATAACAAATTCTTATTAAAAATAAAATCATTTAACCCAATTGCAATTTATATATTTTATTTTATATTATAAATATTTCTTTTATTTTTTCTATTATAAATATTTCTTTTCTTTTTCATTTGCACTTTATATTTTTTCTATTATAAAGTATTCACAGATTACAACATCACATTGTAGCACTGTATTTTTCTCTACCTTGTCTATATTTGCATGGAATTCTAGAAGAAGGGAGATCATCAATGTGATCTATGGATTTCATGGGATTCGAACCCCAGATGGAGTTTTCATGGGAAACACCTTAGGAGAGCATAGATGGAGCAAGGGTAAGGTCATTGGGCATGGATATTTTGGTAATTTCTACCTAGCTATGAATTTGGACTCTGTTCTTCCATTTTACTAAAGAGGATTTTTTGTTTGTATGAATTTGGACTCTGTTCTTCCATTTTACTAAAGAGGATTTTTTGTTTGTATGGGTAAATAATTTCGAGGGCTTATATGATCAAAGCATAAATTTTATCTAGAGTTCAAGGTTTAATGATTATGATAAGGGAAAGGTCATTGGGCGTGGATATTTTGGTAATTTGTACATGGGTATGAATTTGGACTTTGTTCTTCCTTTTTACTAAAGAGGATTTTTGTTCTTATGGGTAAATAATTTCGAGCGTTTATATGATCAAAGCATAAATTTTATTTAGAGTTGAGGGTTTAATGATTATGATATTTTGGTAATTTGTACATGAGTATGAATTTGGACTCTGTTCTTCCTTTTTACTAAAGAGGATTTTTGTTCTTATGGGTAAATAATTTTGACGGTTTATATGATCAAGTCATAAATTTTAACTAGAGTTGAGAGTTTAATGATTATGATAATGCAGATCTTGATTGCGACCAACAATTCATCAAAATACAATGCACAAGTAAGCATTTTGCATATCCTTATTGTACAAAGGGTTTAATGATTATGACAATGCAGATCTTGATTGTGGCCAACAATTCACCAAAAGACAATGGATAAGTAAGAATTTTGCATGTCCTTATTGTACAAATGAGTTCACTCCTCCCTAACTTTTATAGGGTCAGAATGCATGAAATTTTATTTTTTCTTTTCACCTCTTTTTTAGTGGTTGATTATTTTTGTAATGGACTCTATCATGCCCAAATTAAAAGGGCTCAAGTGATGCAAGAAAATTTTCTAGTAGGATGCAAATGCTAGACCTTCCTCAAAATTTTTTAAATGAAATTAAAATTTCTTATAATCATGAACATAAAATCTTTTCTATTTCATCCTTAGATTCTTATCTCAATGCCTATAGTTTTAACCCATGTTTTTATATTTTAAGTAGAATATGATTAGATCCATTAAACCTTACAACTATCCAAAGCTTAGGTTAATTTGAGCTAAAAATAAGGAACCTGAATGACTTTTGAGATTTAGATTCAATTCTTACAGACAATGACTAAAAATGGAAGAACTCAAAGGTCTGATAACTTTTACCCACCGATAAATTTCAAAGACCTTTGGTATTATTTTGAACCTAAACAGAGAAAGTAGAAGAAGCAGAGGAGCCTGGATGAGGTGAACCCTGACCTGCTTGATACTTTTCAAAAGTTGGGCATCCCCTTGAGTAGAAGAAGAGATTGACCAATGTTGTTGTAGATGTTGTTTTCGACAGTGTTTTCATTCCTACCATGCATAGGTAGACTCTACAGGTAGTTGAGGTTATCTTTTGTTCGTTATAAGAGGTAATTCAGGAATATCTTTATCTAGTTAGGAAGTAGCTTGGCAAGGTTGTTTCTCCTGCCAATAACTATTATAATACATTGTATTTTTATTTTTTTAGTGATAGCTCCTTCTATTAAATCTCCAAGCACACTTTTTCACCCATGGAAATATCCACTTATTTCAGGATGAATGAGATGGAGACAAGGAATTTTGAGAGGACTCTTATTTTTTTTAATGAGAGGAGTTTTGTGAGGTGAGAGGAGTTCTGTGACATATATTGAAGGATGAACTATACCATTTTATGACACCAATCATCTCCATGCCGCAGTAGTGGATCTCTAGTGCACTGAGGGAGAAATGATAAAGTATTCCACTTTAAAGAATTGGTATGTCGGGGATGATGAATGTAGTTGTGGGATTTATAATTTTATTACGAAAAGAGGTTTTTGCGATGGAGACAAATCAAGGATTTCATGGACTTGAGTAGAGACTCGTTCAACAATCACCTAGAAATACTCAAGCATTGTTTTGAAAGGAAATGATGCAATTGGAGAGTTCTATTATGTTTCCTTGAAAAATAACTATCAATAGGGGGGACAAAGATGATACAAATAGGGAAGAATTTCAGGAGTAGGATTTTTTCTAAAATTATATCTATAGGCATGTCAAGGGACTACTACAGAGGATTAGTGCAGGTGCAACCAAATTATCATAATGCAAGGAACTTTGCAGAGTTGTGGTTTGATGCTCATTAGTGACAAGGAAGCTACAAATACTTATCATTACATTCAAGTAAGATTGAGTTGCATTCTAAAGTCTCTAATTTCATTTATTTATAGTCCTTCTTGTGTCCTTGTCTCTCTTAATTTCATTGTGGTAGGATTGGAATGGGTTAAAAATTCAAGCATATCATTGAGTCAAATAGACACCCACATGTCACTACATGTCATTGTGCATACTCTTTGTTTTTTATACAATTAGAAGTGAGAAATATGATGTGTGCACACACAAAAAATCCTAACATGCATGATGAATCCCCCTCCAATTCCATTTTCTATGGTGACATTTCATCTAGCCACATAGTTTCCACTATCAAACGTTGAGATATATGTCATATAAATATTTTATAGTCTACTTTATTTTATATTCAAGTATTCATCGTCTTTCATGTCTTATACTTTGCATTGTATCTTATTTCATTTTCAGGAGAGGAACTCAATATTGATGGTAAGAAGAAACAATTGAAAAAAAAAGAGAACAATAACAGTAGAGTGACAAATGCAAAATGAGAGAGAGAAGAGAATCTGTCTAGTGATACCCTTAGAGCCAATATTTTGCATAAGACACACTTCATAGAGACTGATGGTCAAGTCTTCAAAGTTGGTGAATTCACTTGCAATGCTTTGGCAACACAGTGATAATGTTTTGAAATGATGCAACAATATTTCATGTGTAAATTGTAGTCCAACCCATATTAAGTTGGAAACTCATATTGTAATACTTGATATTTTATATAATAGAATTTATATGGTTGAAATTATTTTTATTTGTACTTGATATTATTTAGTCTTGTAATTAACATATGTAACTGTGCGTTATCATATTAGATAAACATGCTTATTGTATGACATTTTCTTAAAATTCAATCGCAAAATCATACTAATTAATTTATGGCGATTAATAATAAACACATAAAATCAATATAAAGCTACTAAATTAGTAGTTTATATTAATTAATGATGAACATGAATAAATGAAATGAATAGAAACTACTAAATCAGTCGTTTATATAATCAAAATGAAAATACCAAAAAAAGATAACTGACTACTACAAATGATAAATTTTTATTACTAAATGATGACTAAAATTTGCATATACGACTATTAGTAAGTAATTTACAACATCTTATAACACGACTAAAATTTAGTCATATTTCTTTGGTTATTAATTGGTTTTAAATAATGACTAAAATTTGCATATATATGACTATTAGTAGCTATTTTACATTATCTTATAACATGACTAACGTTTTGGTTATATTTCTTTTGTCATTAATTGGTTTTCTCGAGGATTCATATAGTAATATATTTTGTTATATATTTGGTCATTAATTGCGACAATTAATGACTAAACCAATGAAAAATTAATGACCAAATTTATGACTATATATACTACTATATGGTAAAATTGAGGAAACTAATTAATCACTAAGCTAAAAATGACTAAAAGTTGGTTACGTTATAAGATACTGTAAATTAGCTACTATTAGTCACCGACTGAAAAATGGTCGTTTACATGTAAATTTAAATTTTTTTAGTAACTAATTAGTTATTTTGTACTGATGTATATTATATTAATATTAATATTTATTATATTATAATTATAATATAATATTATAATTATAATATAACATATTATAATAAAAAATATAATTATAATATAGTTAAAAATTTAAAACCAAATCATCTTAATTCAAAGATAAAAACCAAAACATTACGTATATGCCATGAGTGTTAAATGGAAAAGGAGTTAACTCTAGCATGGTTCACATATTTGTTTTACCACATAAATATGTGAACCATGCTATAGTGATTCAATTGAGCCGCAATTTGTGCCATGAAAATATTGGACTATGTGTGAAAAATTATAGAACATATGAAACACTCCAATGTTTCCTTGTCCGAAGCTTTTATTTTGATTTGAATTTGTGTGGACTAAAGGATGTGTGGAAGGGTCTTCTATTTAACAAATTTAAACTCTTTTGGATTTATTACACGTGCAATCTAATATTACTAGATTTTGTGCATAGTTATTTTATTATTAATAGATTGTGCAGAGTGAAGTTCACACAATGAAAGCTTGAGAGATTCTTCTGCACATATGCATTTGTGTTATTTTAAAAGTATACTTTAGTATTAATATTTTAATGCTTTGAAAATCATGCTTTTATATTTAATATCATGAGAGTTTCTACATCTTGAGTGGTTATTTTATTATTATTAGATTGTCTGCAGTGTGGAGGTTCGTATAGTGAAGGCTTCAAAGCTTCTTTTGCATAATGGGTTTCATTTATAGTCCCACATATATGAATTTGTGTTATTTTGAAATTATACACTAGTTTTAATATTTTAATGCTTTGAAAATTATGCCTCTAGATTTTATATTTTAATTCTTGTTTGGATTTCTCATTTCATCTATGTGTGGGAACATTGACTGAATATGTGGGTAGGTGCATAGTTAGTGCATTAAATGCTGAGATGACTGTATTTAATACAATGGAGTTTTCTATTAATTAGGGGACAAACATTGGGATGGTAAAAGGTCTAGATGGAGGATTTATCTGTGTTGCATGTTTCAGACACAAAATAGAGGAAAGTGGTGATTTCTAGGGAAATGAGTCTACAATAATTTGAAATAGCTAGTATAGTGATGGAAAAACACTATTTGCAGTGATACAAAAAATAATTGATTTCCTCTCGACTGTTACTTTTTTGAATTAATAAATACTAATGATGGGACAAACATTGGAATGATAGAAAGATCTCGATGTCAGCTTTATCTTTGATATTGAGATTTCATGACATATGTCAAATGCAAAAATGTAACGAGTGGTGATTTATAGGGAAACATATCGACAAGAATTTTGAAATTGTTGACGTATAAAGTAAAGAAGCTATTTGCTAGTATCGATAAGATCCATTTCCAATCATTTACATATTTCGAGTAGTAGATTATGTAACATTTTCTCTTTGCAATTTGCATTTAAAAGCTTGGAGCATTGCTCAAACTTATGTTTCCCTATATAAATTGTTATCTTTGAAGCTGAGGTGGCAGCCTCAATTATGTCTCAATGGAATTTGTATTAAATCATTGATGATAGTAGTAATGCAAAAATATTGAAGCTCTTGAATACTACAAGCTTTTAACCTATTCACCTTTACTAGTTTTTTATTCGTATTTCACAATTTCTCAGTTGATTATCATGAGCGTAACTAGTTTGAACCTATTTTGTAAGGTAAATTTCTTTTTCTTATGACATGTATAATTGTGATATTAAAGTAGTGGAAAAGTGGAAATCAAATGTACAAGGTTGTCATTAGCTTTGGCATGTTTAGTTGCTAATTATTGAGCATGTCATGTGTAACAATTTTGACACTGGTAATAGTAACAGTTGTGGGAGAATGAATGTGTAAATAAAGGAATATCTTTCATATGTGTATTATTGAATTTCATAGCAAGAGTATGTTATTATAGGTTAACATTCACATACTCGAAACATTATGTTTTTTAAAAAGTCTGTAAACATAATACTGATAGGCGTTTTTTCTTATGTGGAACTTATGATGAAAGTATATATGTGGGGTTTGGATTCATTGTAAATAATGGATAAATATTTACCATAATGTATGCACATGTACAAAGTGTTTGTTTTTGTTCATTAAGCTGTCCAAATTACTTGAAGTCATCAATTTTTTTCAAATGAATTCTAGATGTGTTTATCATTATGATGTTTGTTTTCTTGTTAATAAAAAATATCATCATGGATAAATATTAGTTCCTAAAGCATTCAATTTATTGAGTACAACTGTGCATATTTCTTTATTCAATATATTGATGTACACAGGGTATCAACTTTTTACATCTTTGTTGTACACATATGTTGTCTCATATAACAATACTTATGCACATCCATTAAAAAGAAACTTAATTTAATATTGCACAATAGTAATAAGTGTTTAATCCAAATATTCATTATTTCTAGTTTACAAATTGCTTTCTTGTAGTTCTGTGTTACGATACAAATTAGGCTTTTTGATTTGTCCTCTTCGCATCTTTCATTTAGAAAAATCAAAGAGTTAAAAAAAAAAATCTATTTATGCTTAATAATGTCTCCATTGCATCGGAAATGTGTCAAGTTTTGTAAGAAATAGGTGTGTCAGGTCATTCCAAAATCAAATTTGGGTCAGTTTTACATAACAATGGGAACAATTGTCAAGTCAATTCATCGTCAAAGATAGATGAATACATGTTCATATAATATTTATTTGTGAATATTCTTGCACACTTTACTATTTTTACCTATTATTGGTGGTTTTATGATACTTGAAATTTGACTGAAAAAACAACGGAGATTCTGATACATTCCTCATAAAATATGATGGAATTTTTTGTATCACCATGTTACAGTTCTTAAAAAAAATTTAACTCTATGCTAACTCATGTTGTTAGATTTTTATTGAAAATACAAAAAATGCAAGATTACAATGACTCTTCGGCATGCAAGAAAATTCACTACCTTGGTAGACAACATCTATTATTGTATATCATAAGTTTCTAGTTCTTATGACACATATATCAATGATATTGAAGTAGGAGAAAAGTGCAAAGTAAATGAACATGATGCTTTTGGAGTTTCAAAACTTTTTCCCATTACTTTCTCTAAACGTTTGCTTTAGTATATTTTATTGTAATTTATTTAGGGTTCCTTGTGTAATGTTTTTGTACAATTAATAATAACATTAAATATTTGTGAAGAAAACGAAGAATTGTATTTAAGTTAAATAGGATTTGAAAACGTTATTCA
The DNA here is from genome assembly GCA_000404065.3 of Pinus taeda. Classification (NCBI taxonomy): domain Eukaryota; kingdom Viridiplantae; phylum Streptophyta; class Pinopsida; order Pinales; family Pinaceae; genus Pinus; species Pinus taeda. Next base: position 153,507 of record APFE030836216.1, on the reverse strand, counting down.
TTGACAAAAAAAAAATTACTACAAAGAGAAACTGGGTGGCATGCGAAGGAAAGAAGCTATTTGTAATGATACAATTAACTCACTTCTTGATATTGATGATATATTTGACTAGTTGACATCGTATGAAGGATACATATATCTATTTATGGAAGAGAAAATGGGCAATAAGGTTTGGAGTTCCAGATTAACAAAGGATGGGTGTGTTCTGGAGGTCTTTGATTTCAGAAAAATTGTTTATCTTTGTGCAAACAATTTTGATATAACGACGATAACAATTAAGCTAGGAGAAGAAAAGGTTTCTTTGAATACTAAGGAATTTAGATGGTTACTCTAGTTACTGCAATTGAACAAGTGTTTAGAATTTTCCATTGCAAATAGTTTTCTGATGCGAAAAGAAGGTAAGATTGACATTTTGCGAGAATTCGTTTCTTCAACTTGTGAGGTTCCTTCCAATATTTCTCTTGTAGATATTTCTTTATTTAGGAAACTGTTTAGGGATTTCTATTGGCTGATTGCCCCACACAACACTTCTTTCCAAAAGGAAATCTAAGAGGGTAATGATGAACCTAAGGTGGGAAGAAGGAGAGAAGACTATGAAAATCTAAAAAATTGACTATTACTAAAGGATTTCATAATTGGTTGGTGAGTGGAGTCCAATTGAGGTTTGAGTGCTCAGATTATAAAATGTTGACCAAGTCTGGTAGGAATGAGAAGGTTTGAAAGAATAAGTTTAGACTGATCACTATTGTGGAACTATAATATGTGTGAAGTAGGCTTAGCGGGAGATGCAGTGATCAAACTAGTTTCATTTGTTGGGAGGAGCATTTTTCTCCCAATTATTTTATGTTCACTAAATAATCAGAGTCGAACAAAGAAAAAACATAATTATTGTTAGTTTATTTCTTTGTATTGACCACTTAAAATATCTCTATCTAGTTAAAGAGCATTAATAATAGTATGAGATTAAGAGAATGAAACTGGATGAATTGTAGTGATTGTAGTTGGTTATATATATCATGAGAAGTAAAGAAAGAATGAGGTTCATCTCTTTATTCTCTTATTAAAGGGCTTAGGTTTAGTTCTCAGGCCGAGTCAACTTAGTCGAGAGCCTCAGTACAGTCCCTATTCCCTCAGAAAGTAAAGAAGAACAAGTGAAATGTGAATTAACTATGTGCTCTAAAATAAATTCATAATGGTCGTGAATTTGGTGGAAGCCTAGAATCAGAATATGAACCAAAACACTGCATTGTAACCCTTACAACATGGGTTTTAGACATGCTCATTCGAAGAAATTTCAGCTGAAAACTTCCCATGTGATTTCCATGTCACAATATGTAAACCAATCAAAATACTTTAAATTTAAAGAGAGGTACAGGTAAATATTTTGGAGGGAAAAGAAGAAAAAGTATTTTTTTAATTGTATTTTTGGCTTATATCCTTATAGCTTTACTCAAATTTCATGTGTAGGCACTAATTGGATTCACGATTAAGTTCCACATCCAATAAGAACACATTATGCATACATTTGAGAATACCCAATGATGGTGGTAAAACCTATCTATGGTTTTGTGCATAGATTTTGCACATGGTTTTGGGCTTGATGGTTTTGTGCCCATGGTATTTTGTAGATGCAGTCAAGGGAACTATGATTATGTTCTAATACAAGGTTAATGACAGACATTTCATTAAACACGTCATGAACATGTACTCTACAGGCTTCCTTAGGCGTTATCGCAGTCCACCAAGGGATTCCTAGGCCCAAGCCCTCATCTATACAACCAAGATTTACCACAATCCTGCCAAGTGATTCCTAGGTCCAAACAATAAACATACACTATGAGGCTTTACCGCAATCCCACCATATACTGGACCAAGGATCACTAGGCCTATCGATCCGGATTTAAACAGGAACGCAACAAATTACAGAGATAACCATATACACAAAGATGCAGTGGAAATAATACTTCATTTCTTTAATGGAAAACACTAAAATATGCTTACAACCAGAAATGGAAATAAACCAGCTAGGGTGATGGTAGCTTATCTCTGAGAAGAGATGTGTGGCTACATGCCTCTGAACTGTTCCAAAACTGTGTTACAATGAGGCTCGAAGGCCTATTTATTGTTGAGAAACAATGGAAAACCCGTAACATTCCAAAACCTAACCCTAGAAGATGAAACGCCAGATTGTGGGCCCCGTTTTGGGTAAATTGGTACATCAATTTCCCGGGGTCGTAACATTGGCATACGATCTCCGTTTGACGTGTATGATAGCTCGTTAGAAAGATATATCCGAGAACTACCACTTTGGGAAGGGCAACATGGGTCGATGGACCCATGTTGCCCCTGGATTTCCCAAAAAACGTCGTTTAGGGCCTCAAAACAGCTCCGAAAGTCAAGACCCGAAAAAACTACTAAAAATAGTAAATTGTGCTACAATTACAGAAACTGAAAAACTGAAAGAGACAATTGCAGGAGTCCAAATGGGATAGGTGGGTGGCCACCAATTCCTCCCCCCTTAGGAAGCAATGGTCCCCATTGCGTTGAGTTCCTCCATCTGCTGAACTTGTCCTGCAATCTCTGAGGTGTCTAGTAATGGTGGGAAGCATGGTCGACGATGGTCCACATTGAACACTTAGCGCAGGCGAAGGAATGGAGGAATGATGTGCTCCAAAGCATTATTCCTCATAGCCTTGTTACTGTTGTAAGGACCTTGTCAGAGTGGTCTAAGCTTCTGATGGGTTCTGGTAAGGCATTCTTTCTGTCAATGCAACCAAACTTTGTTGCCCACCTGAAACTTGTGTGGTACACCTATGGGTGAGGAGAAGTTGTTCCTGTTTTTTGTCATGACTGTATCCCTTTGTTGCTGCTGCTATGTGGAGGAACCCTTTGCGGGGCTCATGGATGTGGTGACAATCTTCCCCTTACTTTGGGAGTGAACCAGACAGATGAATTTCCTGGTCTGGGAGATGAGCTTGCTGCCTTTCTTAGCAGTGATCAAAGATGTGGCAGTACGTGGGGCTACCTCCGGTATCCTGTATAATGAATTATTCAAAGAAATAATGACAGCACGAGGCCTTGCCCTATACACAACATGTTGCCTCCACAAGTATGGCTGGCCTAATAGTACATCACAAACATCCAGAGGTGTAACATCACACAATACCTCGTCTGTGAAAGGTTTGATGTTGTAGGGAAGGCGGCACTTCTGGCGTACTTTGAGATCTTGTCCTTCATGAAGCCACCCAATATTGTATGGTTGCAGGTGTGGTGTAGTTGGTAGGCCCAACTACTTCACGACCTTTGTTGAAATGAGGTTCTTTTGGCTGCCACTGTCAACAATGAGTTGCAGCAGCGAACCCTTCACCCACATCTATTAGTGTAAAAGATGTTCCCCCTCCTCTGGATCTTTGGGCTCATTTTTTTTATTTTGGCAGTGGCAACAGTGGCACTGGAATCCGCTTCAATGATCTGCTTCCCTTTGCCATTCCCCTTGTCGGGTTCTAGCTCAGGGTCGAAACATGTATCTGATTCGGAAGCCTTCAACTCGGCCACCAGTGACTGCTTGGTCCGACACTCACTTGTGTTATGAGTGGGACTCTTGTGGAACTCACACCACTTTCCTGTGCCCTTCTTTGGTTTCGTGGTGTTTTTCTTTTCTTGCGGCTTCGATGGGTTGTCTTAGGTCACCCCGCCTTGGCTTTGTCCTTTGGGCTTCGGATTTGCAGATCCAAAGTCTCGCTTTTTTTGTTCAAACTTTTGCTCGATTTTGACAACGTATTGGTATGCTGTGCCGAGTGAGGAGATGTTCAAGAAATCCATCTCTTCCTGGATGTATCTATGCAGGCAGCCGTGGTATTTGAGTACCAAATGCAGCTCATATTCTTTGATACCCAACTGTGTGCAAAGGGTATGAAAAATGTTTGTGAACTCTGGCACATCTTGGTCTCGTCCCTGACGCAGTGTGGTCCATTTGATGTATTTATCCTCATAGCTTTTGACAAGGTAGTACTGCTCCTTGATGGCATCTCGGAATGAATCCCAAGTGGGTGCGGCTAAAAATAGTGAGCCTGTGCTTTCATCCATCTACTCGCAGTAGGTTTCCCACCAGTCCTTGACATGGGGGGCTGCTTTGAGAAGAGCAAAAACAATCTTTTCCCGACTTGAAAATTCATGAACAGAAAAATATCCTTCTAGCAGATTTAACCATTTATCTACCACATCTGTGTCTATTTGACCCTTAAATATGGGGATTTCAAAATTAACTTGTACCTTAAAGAGCGTGGCGTTTCCAGAGTAGCTGCTAGAAGCCGATGCGTCACCTCTGGGTAGCCACTAAAGGATCTACGCAAAGCTATCCATCATCGGGTTCCTTTGCCGCTCGAGGGCTTCTTCGAGCAAGATTTTGATAAGATCTCTTGCCCCCTCATCTTTCTTCTCATCCGCCATGGGAGGCCGTCAGGATTTGCGAGGCTGGTCTTACAAAGGTTCGACCAGTTCAAGCCCTAACTCCTTATATCCCGACCTCGTTGGGGACATGCAAAGAAA
>APFE030836216.1:114639-146583 GCA_000404065.3 Pinus taeda | reverse complement strand
AGCCGCGGTATTTGAGTACCAGATGCAGCTCAGAATCTTTGATACCCAACTGTGTGCGAAGGGTATGAAAAATGTTTGTGAACTCAGGCACATCTTGGTCCCGTCCCTGCCGCAGCGTTGTCCATTTGATGTATTTGTCCTCATAGCTTTTGACAGGGTAGTACTGCTCCTTGATGGCATCTCGGAATGAATCCCAAGTGGGTGCGGCTGAAAATAGTGAGCCTGTGCTTTCATCCTTCTGCTCGCAGTAGGTTTCCCACCAGTCCTTGACGTGGGGGCTGCTTTGAGAAGAGAAAAAGCAATCTTTTCCCGACTTGAAAATTCATGAACAGAAAAATATCCTTCTAGCAGACTTAACCATTTATCTACCGCATCTGCGTCTATTTGAACCTCGAATATGGGGATTTCAAAATTAACTTGTACCTTAAAGGGCGTGGCGTTTCGAGAGTAGCTGCTGGAAGTCGATGCGTCACCTCTGGGTAGCCACTGAAGGATCTACGCAAAGCTATCCATCATCGCGTTCCTTTGCCGCTCAAGGGATTCTTCGAGCAAGATTTTGATAGGATCTCCTGCCCCCTCATCTTTCTTCTCATCCGCCATGGGAGGCCGTCAAGATTTGCGAGGATGGTCTTGCAAAGGTTCGACCAGTTCAAGCCCTAACTCCTTAAATCTCAACCTCATTGGGGACATGTAAAGAAAAACAGAGAAAAAGCAGACTGCTCTGATACCACTGATCCGGATTTAAACAAGAACGCAACAAATTACAGAGATAACCATATACACAAAGATGAAATAGAAATAATACTTCATTTCATTAATGGAAAATACTGAAATATGCTTACAACCAGAAATGGAAATAAACTAGCTAGGGTGATGGTAGCTTATCTCTGAGAAGAGATGTGTGGCTACATGCCTCTAAACTATTCTAAAACTATGTTACAATGAGGCTCGAAGGCCTATTTATTGTTGAGAAACAATGGAAAACCCTTCACATTCCAAAACCTAACCCTAGAAGATGAAACACCAAATTGTGGGCCCCGTTTTGGGTAAATTGGTACATCAATTTCCCGGGGTCTTAACTTTGGCATACGATCTCCATTTGACGCGTATGATAGCTTGTTAGAAAGATCTATCTGATAAATACTACTTTGGGAAGGGAAACATCGGTCCATGGATCCATGTTGCCCCCATATTTCCCAAAAAACGTCATTTAGGGCCTCAAAACGGCGCCAGAGGTTCAGGACTCGAAAAACTGCTAAAAATAGTAAATTGTGCAACAATTACGGAAATTGAAAAACCGAAAGAGACAGTTGCGGGGGTCCAAATGGGATAGGTGGGTGGCCACCAACATCCACTTGGATCACCTATACAAGCATGAATGCCTCTAGATCTCTCCACCTAAATAATGAGTAATTTGTTTGCCTACACCTCTAAGATTTTCTGTATAGCCCACTATTCACTGGTCTAGGTGATCCAGACTTAAAAAGGAAGGCAACAAATTACAGAGATAACCATATACACAAAGATGCAGCGGAAATAATACTTCATTTCATTAATGGAAAATACCGAAATATGCTTACAACCAAAAATTGAAATAAACCAGCTAGGGCGATGGCAACTTATCTCTGAGAAGAGATGTGTGGCTACATGCCTCTTAACTGTGTTACAATGAGACTCGAAGGCCTATTTATTGTTGAGAAACAATGGAAAACCCTTCACATTCCAAAACCTGACCTTAGAAGATGAAACGCCAAATTGTGGGCCTCGTTTTTGGGTAAGTTGGTACATCAACTTCCCGGGGTCGCGAATTGGTCGTATTATCTCCGTTTGATGCGCATGATAGCCTGTTGGAAAGATCTCTCTGAGGACTACGACGGAAAAGACGATTTTTAGATAGAAAAATTGTTGGCGGTAGATTTCCCAAAAAACGTCGTTTAGGGCCTCAAAATGGCTCCGGAAGTTTAGGACCGGAAAAAATGCTAAAAATAGTAAATTGTGCTCTAATTAAGGACACTGAAAAAAACTGCAAGAAGCACTAGAGGGGATCCAAGTGGAATTAGCGGGTGGCCACCAATATCCACCTAGATCACTAGGATTCCTAAGCCCAACAAGGCTCCACTCTCTAGGATTTACCATATATCCCGCCATTCATAGGTCAAGGATTCCTAGGCTCAACAAGGGTATACATAATCAGGCTTTACCACAATCCCACGTTCACGAGTCCAATGATTCCTAGACCTTGTGTTTCTCCCTTGAGACCACCTCACTTAGTTTCGAAACCATCCGACAATCCAACTCAACCAAATAAGAGAAACCCCATCACACCATGACGATCCTGAAATGGAAAGACAAGGCTGAATATCCATTGTCAAACCTGGTAAGACCCGTGCCAATGACAACAAGAGAGCCAAAAACACACATGCATGTATCGTGCATGCCAAAACTGTCATGAAAATCATATATGCAACTAGATACGTACTAGTAATCTCGCTATAGTCACTTGAATCCCCCTCTTCCTTACTGGATCATTGCTTCCTCTTGCTTTATTGTCCTTCCTTTGCCTTCTTTCCCCAATGCTAGAATGCTCCAAGAATACTCAAGTGTCCAATAGTATGGGAGAGGGAAAGAGCTAAAAAACTGAACTGAAAAAAGGTTGTGAACTGATCCTCATGAGCCTTTTTATTACTGAGGCCTCTATTTTCTTCATTTTCCAGTAGTTTCCTTCATTTTCCTCCTCACATGCAACCTATGACCTTTCATCCTCTTCTTCTCCTAATTTCCATTATTTTCATAAATAAAATGCCAATTAATGCCTCTTTGCCTTAGCAATGTCTTTGCCAATTTTCTTAGCCATAATAAACCAAATGAACATCCACACTAGGATTTTTTTCCCAACATTCAACATAGAATACGTGTCCCATGACCTTGGTCTTATAATTTTTTACACGGAAATCAACCACGGGTTGTTACAATAATATCATGCAATAGTTTTGGTGCTTTCCTAAGCACACATCCATGGATGAGGGCCTTTGCTTCCAAAACTTTGACCAGGAGGAATGACAACCTTGTGTGACATGTTGCAATAATGACTAACACTTGGGAGTGATAGGGGCCACAAGAGGGAGCAACTTTGCAGGGCTAGGCAGAGAAGAGAGGGAGACAAAATTATTAGGGGGAGTTAGAGGATGGGAAAGGGACTGAGAGGGTGATAGAAATGTTGGAGACAAATATGAAACATAGTCACAATTGGGAGAGAAGGAAGCAAGGAAGTGTAAGGGGGAATTAGCAAGGGATCGTACAATTTATAGAGGTGGAAAATGAAACTAGCACGGAGTTAAAACAAAACTATTGTCATCTCTGCAAGGTAGAGAAAAATACCTAGTAGGAGAAAATGGAAACCATAAGAATAAAACTCAATTAAGATAGAGGACCAAATAAAGCTCATTAGGGGAAGGAGATGCCACATTGAAGTATGATTTAAAGATACCATGATTGAGTACACAAACTAAGGACTGAAATTCCCAAGGAGGATAGCCATTGAACTACCCATAATTGAACTATGATTAATAACAACCACTAAAGTGTTCATCACAAGGTGATGCCTCTGACTAAGGTGATGACCACCTTGTTAACAAAATAAACCAAGAGTTCTTACCCTCATTTACATGATGAATATCTAATAGGCACTAGAAGGTAGATACGATAAATGGTGATCAAGCTTCAAGGATGGCTACAATGCTCACCCCACATTGGGGACAATTTAAATAAATTATGAATTGATAGCTTAAACAAATAGTTTCTAGAAGTATTAAATTTGTTTATATTAAAAATATTATTATTAATAATAGATTGCAGTTTTAACATATATTTATTTAATCAATAATATATTAAATTAAAAATTATATGTAATTAAGGTATTTTAAGGTGTTAAATCTATCTATATTAAGTAATAATACTATTAATAATAAATTGCAAATTAGATATCATTTTTTTGGGATTCAATTGCGTTAAGTTAGTCATTCATCTATGACCATTTCCATGGGAGGTAGTCGTAACTCACTAATTTCTCATGGTTTTTGAATAGTCCAATTAGCACTCATTGCATTGAGTGATGCTCACAAGAGTGATTAATATTACAAATATATTACAAATTTGCAAATATTTACTCAATCAATAATATTAAATTAAATATGATTTAACAAAATTATATTTAACATTTTTCTTTTTTAATTTTATTTTTTTTCTAAATACAAATAAATATATATATCAATTTCTTTGTTAGTTTAATTGATATATTAAAAATTTAATATTAAAATACATTTGGATTGTTTGAAATTGAGGCTTTTGTGATCCATATCAATTTTATGAGAAATTTTTCTGCGTAAATCACATGAAAATTTCATTTGTTTCGAACCAACAAGTGTGGATCTAGCTTTCCCTATTAAATAGTTCGAGCAGGGCCTCCAACGGCTATATTTCTTGACCAAGCAATGGCTATATGGACTAACTGCTAAATTTGACAAAAATAGTTATATAATTGCCATATATATATTAATAATGAATGGAGAATATTTATAGAAATTATTAATAATCCGATAGCTATTATTAAACAATAAAAATTTAAATATTTTTATTTTTTAATTAATAATCCAATAATTATTAAAAATATTTAAATAACAAACAACTACTCGCTATATTCTCATTATCTTTTTGACAAATTTAAATAAATTGATAACTAAACAAAATTATTCCGTTCAAATTTAAATTTAACTAATTACCATTATACTTCTCGTGCAAAGACCAACTACCCAAAATAAATATAACCTTTATGTTAATACCAACCGCGCACAACAAATATCTAACAAGAAATTTACAAAAGCATGTCCACAAACAAAATTCCATTCCTAAAATAATTTTAACTTGATCATAATAAATCAAAACATTAATTCTAATTATATTCAAACCATGCAACCTACACCCTTTATCCTCCTATTTCCAAAATAAAAGACAACAATTATCAACATCACAATTATCGCATGTAATAGTTCAGACCCATCTTACCACCATCCCTTTCAATACGACAAAATATCTTATGATCCCACTTGCGGAATCGAATCGACCTTTCTTAAAAATATCATCGTGCAAAATATCATTGTGCCAAAACCGCGGGGACGCACGCCGACTTCAGTAAAGAACGCGGACTAGGCGCGTATGCCATATCTAGTCGGCAAGGCACGTGGCCCAATTTTTGTGCAATCCTAGGCAAGTGTTCATTCTCCAATCGCTCCAAGTGTACCCCCCGATATATGCTTAATCGCCCATAATCTTTGGTCAGATCATCCCATCCTGAATTTAGAAGAGTTGTTTTTTAAGCTAATTGTTTCCTGTGCTCAGGGATTTTTTGCTTCGATTTCGTTGGCGATCGCATTGGCATTTTACACAATTGAGAAGGATAAAATGATGGTTCCCAAGAATCGACAGAGACCCGCCAACGAGAGAAATGATTCATCGCAGGTGGATCAAGAACCCCGGCAGCAGAGCTGTGCAGAGATTGTCTACGAGCCGCCAGGGAGATTCGAACCGCACCCATCTCCAGATGCCGTGAAGGGCGAGAGGAGTGAGAAGCCCGTCAGGGTCTATGCGGATGGAATTTATGATTTGTTTCACTTTGGGCATGCACGATCACTGGAACAGGCCAAGAAACTGTGAGTATTTGTTTGACAATCTTGCGCCAATGTTTTTCTTATGGTTTTAATTATGTCTTAAGCTCGGGCAATATATTTATGGTGTGACCGTTAAACTATGCTTCATTCATAAATTGGGGAACTGCTGGATATTGCTTATTCAGTTTAAGCCCTTGGTAGAATCTGTTGCCCTGTGCTCAGATTTCTAATACTATGCGAGGCGGTGATGTGACAAAATCCATAGGATTGGAACCTTGACTTCTGTATTGTAAGTCTCTTTCTGTTGATTTATAAGCCATTGAAGGCACCAAAACCCACATACAATTCTGTGATAAAGGGAATTTACAAGGCATTTACTGCACCAAAAGCTTTCCAGGTCTGGAAATTAATGCACGAAAAGCTTCTTGGAAGTTGGTTTTGAGGTGCAAGTAATCAAGTTGATATTAGATCATCCTTCCCTCTGCTGCTACTTATATAAATGGGGATTTCAGTATGATGCCTTTTGTATTGCTTTGGCCTGTGATTGCTATCTATAGACTGTGGTGCTGCGGTGAATTTCAGTAGATATTATCACAGACTGCAGTGGCATATCCCTATGCTGATATTTGGTTCCACATACATACTCCCCCTTCCAGATCTGCTATAGCAAATCCCATCTGTCCAAAATTATGTGTGGCTGTTTCACTGCTCTTGTACTCCTGAATACAATAAAACTCTGCATTTATCTGCATATCAAAAGTAGATCCCAAAAACTAACAATAGATCGGACATATTTATGAATATCATGGCAATTATTTAAGTCAGTCAAACACATTCACATTTGTACTGAAACTGTTAAATCTCTTTCAATAAAACAAACAATTCACTTAGATTTCGTTATTTACTTTGAAATTTAGTGAATACAATTTTCACATATCCTCCTGGATCTACCTGGGCCCAACTAACTTGGGCATTTGTCACTTTTGTGAGTGAGCATGCTGTGAGAACTCTAGTTTTACTGGAGTAATCAAGTTTTATATCACATCCACATAGGCCCACTGGTGCAGTAGGTGGATCTACCTCAGATCAATGAACATTAATATTTGTCACCTTTAGGCATTGTGGTTTTTGAGCATGCTATGAGAACCCTACATATTTCTGCAATAACAAGTAAGGTTTTCTCAGTACTTATTGATGAATTTGTTCTGGCAGGTTTCCAAACACATACCTCCTTGTGGGTTGCTGCAATGATGAAGTCACTGGCAGGTATAAGGGAAAAACTGTAATGACTGCAGCTGAGCGCTATGAATCCCTTCGCCATTGCAGGTCTGAATTGATTTTGGTTTCTTTTTCTCGTGAAACAACATTTTGACGCTTTTTTTTTCTATTTAGAATCTATGTCATTGGTCAGCTATCCATCACTAAGAATGATTTCCACTTTTTTCATTGCAATAAAACAAAAGTTAGCATGATTATCTTTTCCAGTTCATCTTTATGTTTAGTTCAGCGTTGCAAAGTATTATCTCATGATTGCATGAAGGCATCATTTTTAGATGACACCCTATTGATTTGTGTTTATGGCACTTTATGCAGGTGGGTTGACGAAGTTATCCCAGATGCTCCGTGGGTGATCAATCAAGAATTCTTAGACAAGAATAAAATTGACTATGTAGCCCATGATGCCCTTCCGTAAGTCACCACTACATGAACTCCACTAGTAATGTGTTAATTATTTTGCTTATAGAAAAGAGGAGAAAGAACAGAAAATCTAGGGTGAAATTCCAAAAACTGTAATTTGTCTTAAAGAATTAGGTTTTAGTAAGACTATGGAAACCATAAAATATAATCCCGGGAATCTTACTGGCTAATATTTGCTAACAGGCCATGTTTTTTAAATTTTTGTTCTTTTGGAAGGGCTTTCTTTTGAGCTTAAAAAGAAAAATTATCACTGGCCTGAAGAGCTAGGACCACAAGTGGCTCACTTATGTAGGTGAAACGATCCTCAAGGGAGAGCAACGATCCTCAAGGGAGAACCCACTGAACACAATTAATTCCATTTGGGCAGGGGACTCTTCATTTGAAATCACCTAGGATTTGCACTTGGCACCAATTGTTTGCTTGTTAATATGGGGGAATTCAACACTCGTGGCTGGCTTGTTCAGTTTTGAAATTTCTTATGAACCTGTTTGTAAATAGGAAAAGAATGCCAAAGTTAGAAGAATCATTTTTCTTGCAATAACTATTCGCAGAGCTTAACAATATATTTTTAGTTTTTTCCAAGAAAAACCTTTGTCAAACCCAAGGTTTGCGTCCCCACATCTCTAGATACTATCCCTAGCAAACCTGTTGCAATAACTATTAGCAGAGCTTAGCAATATATTTTTAGTTTTTTCCAAAGAAAAACCTTTGTCAAACCCAAGGTTTGCTTCCCCACATCTCTAGATACTATCCCTAGCAAACCTGTTGGCATAGATTAGTATGTCTCAACCAAGGGGATTCAAACTGGGCACCTACCTGCATGGAACTAGTTAAAAGCCAAGTAATATGGGTAACAACCAGTTCAGCTAACTCTTTGGTCTAGAGATTGGCAATAATTATGTTATGTAGCGAATGATTTTTCTCATAAGATAAACAATGCATAGATCGTTGACATGATGTTAAACGCTAACATTTTTATGCTTTTGCAGGTATGCCGATACCAGTGGAGCTGGCAACGATGTCTATGCATTTGTGAGTATTAGGGCATTTGTAAATTGTGGTTATGTATTGAGTATTATGATTGAACTATGTCTATTGCACAAGAGAAGCTTAAAATAATATATTCTTGCAGGTCAAGTCAGCTGGAAAATTTAAGGAAACAAAGCGGACCGATGGTGTTTCAACATCGGATATCATAATGAGGTTACTTAAAGGCTACAATGACTATGTTATCCGCAACCTTGATCGTGGATACACAAGGAAAGACCTTGGAGTTAGTTATGTGAAGGTAAGAGGAAACTCGTGTGTATGTTATTTCAATGCTTGTCAGGTGTGGTTCCTTGTTCAACTGGGCTGAAGTTTGTCCTAGCTCAAAATCTCTATCTTTTGGTTAAGGAAACTTGTTTACAGACAAAAGGTCATAAGTTCTATCTCAAGTAACATTGCAATCAAGTAAAATTGCAAGGAAGCACGTCGTCCCATTACAACACAGCTACTTGAATTGTTAGAAAATTAGAAATGGTCTAAACATTGAAAGTTAATTCAGAAAAACTCTAATTCTAGACAAAGATAACAGTTGAGTTGTGGATGTCTATTGTTTTCAGGAAAAGCAATTGAGGGTCAACATGGAAATAACAAAACTAAGTCAAAAAGTGAAGGAACAACAAGGGCAAATGGGGAAAAAGGTGAGCTATGCCATTTGTTTTTTAGATTCATCTGTATTTAGTTAAAGTATTTGGACTATTTCTTTTGAGATTTATATATTTACAATGCCTGTTGTTGCAGTTACATACGGTTGCCAAGACAGCTGGCATGCAGCACAGTGAATGGGTTGAGAATGCTGATCGTTGGGTGGTTGGCTTTTTAGAAAAGTTTGAAGAGGGGTGTCATATGATGGTGAAATTTTTACTTGCCATACACTTAAGTTAGACCACGATTTTTACTTGCCAAACACTTAAGTTAGACCACGATTTTTACTTCCCGTACGCTTAAGTTAGACCACGGTTTCCTGATTATGAGATATTGGTCATGCACCTAGGGCATTAGAATTATTGTTATGATTCCATCTGCAGCATCTGAGAATGTACTTTTCCATTTTTATTTTGGAGTATTCTCCGTGTAAAATTATAAATTACTAGCCATTCCATTTTTTTTTGGACTGTTCTCCGTGTAAAATATAAATTACTAGCCATGCCATTCTCTCTTGGAGTATTCTCCGTGTAAAATAATAAATTACTAGCCATTCTTAATATCCAGCAGTATTTTGATTGTGATTTCAACTATATATTCCTACAGCATTTGCAGACTTAACATGGACTTGTGAAAACTGCTTCCAGGAAACAGCAATTAAAGACAAAATACAAGAGAGCCTGAAGAGGCAGAACTCAAGAAGCCCGTCACCTTCAGAAATGGTGGAGAACGCAGTGGAGTAGCATAAACTTGTGCTATCTGCGAAGTCATACATTGATTATTACTAGACAATTTTTGTATGTCTCCTACATTTTGACATTTTGTTCAATCGCCGGTTGTTTATATCGTTTCTCTTTCATCATATGTTAACCGTTTCAAGTCCTATGCTGTTTACGGTCAAGCACCGTGATGCTCATAAGCTATGTAATAAATCGAATTACTTTTGAGTTTTCTCAATGTCTCTTTGCTGTTAAGTATTCCTGATTCTGGATTTCTGGATTCAAAGAGCATTAGCATGATGGATTTTTGTTATCGTATTCCGGGATTTGGTTCTATAAGTTCTATGGAAATGTTAGTCCATTGTATCCATTAAATTTATCACGGCATAATGATGTAGCTTTCCAGGGGTTCATTTTTTTAAAAGTATTACAGCCATAGTTTCAAATATTGAAACCACATCCTTTCAGTGGTTTTCATCCAAATTCCATATTCATGTATCCATCTAGGAAATTTTTATTTTTTATTTTATTTTTTAATTTCAAGAGAATATTATCAAATAATATAAATATTCACTAGTCAGGTATCATTGATGATTACAATGGGTTTTGTTACTATGTATTTATATACCAATAGTGTTCATGATGTGAAATGTGCACTTTGACTTTTTATTACGTTTCTTATTATTACTCATTATGTTTAAAATATTTTTTATTATCAATATTTTATTTGGAGCATTTATATGACGATGTATTTAGCACTATATTAGTCATGATAAACTAATAAACACAAGAAATTAAAATAATAAATTTACCAAGTCGGGGGAAAAGGTAATAGGTAATGGCAAATATAAAATAGGTTTGACTCTAAAACCAGTCTAGATCTATCTTAACTTTGCATCTATCAAGTGCGAGATATCAAATCTCTCGAGGTGTCTACCTCTTTTTTTGAGTGCAAAACTTGAGGAAAAGTTTGCACCTCGATCCCTCTAGGTGCTTGATAGATCTAGGGTTAAGATGGATCTAGGTTGGTTTGATCAGACAAAATTTGTTAAACATCTAATTATTTTGATCATTTTAAATATGCTAAATGTGTCAATTTAATTTAATTCTAAATTTTCCTAGTTCATTTTGTTGAGATGAGAGAGATTGAATGATGAAATAAAAAATTTGAGTACAAAGTGAGACAATTTTATCCTCATTGCAATCAATTTGAAACTATTTTATTCTAGTGTTCTTATTGTCACACCTATTAGTTGTCGTTTTCTCATATCGATCATATAAAAAGGGTAGTTGAAATCATAGACCATTCAAATATTTAACTCTACCTACTGTAGTAAACATCATACTTTGTCTATGTTGCTCTTCAATATTAATTGTAGTTTTTTCCAAAGTCAATCATTGTGACTTATGGAGTGTTAAACACCAAATAATTTTCAATGCAAAGTGATTAATGTTGAATGATGGAAAATGGTAATAATAAGAATGTAGCGAATTATAAATAGTTTACAGTTTCAAGAAGAAAACATTTCGGGCAAACAGTTATGCATGTTATTTGATATCTTTATATATTAATGTCATGATTATCAAATTTTATATCATGCAATATTACTTCTTGTCTTTTTTATATGTAGGTATTGATCTACAAGCTAACAAAGAGGTCTTCAACTTTGCTACATTGGTTTGTCCAACAAAACTGCATCAAGATCTGAGGTAATATCTTCCCTCCTGCTTTGAATATCATGCATTGATATGGATGTGTATATGCTCCTTTGTGCCAACTACAGTTAATGTGATTTGTCTACCATGGATCCCAGTAAGATTCTTGAGGGTATCCTAGCGACAACCACCCGCGCACTAATCCCTATAGTAGAATTTGTGACTCCGCTAGGGACTACGCTTAGTTCCTGATTTTATCTTACCAAGTTCTTGGATATCTCTTTCTTTCTAGGCCCTTTTGTTCTTCTTGGTTCCCTTTGTGACCATTCAAGAATCTTCGACACCCTCTTCACTATGCTCAGCCTTTGATCTAACCCTGAAAGACTCTTTTTATAGCTTTTACCCCCTAATGTACCCTAGTAGTGCAACCAGAGAGTTATAACACTCTGCTGGATTGTAGACTGAGTGTTAGTCCTATCAGTGATGCTTTGTGGATTCTCCTGAAGTGCGTTAGCCAACCAATATCTTGATCAACAACATGTTCTGTGAATTCCTTAGTTAGGGAAGTTGCTTATTGTCTATTAAAGGATATGCAGTTGTGCACTTTTGTTTGGTTGCCTATTTCCTAAGAATTTTTTCTTTTTTAGAAAAATAGCTTAAGTGCTTATGCTTTTCAGGAAAATAAAATAAAAATTTGGTTAAAGTTTTTTCTGTTTAATTGGTTAGATTTTGCAATGTATATTAGGTTAGTTATTAGAGAGTGTTTCATGTATGCAATTTGTGTTAGTGTTCACTGCATTGGATGGATGCTTCTGATTGATGTATAAATGATTCTCTCCTTGTAGAAATAATTCATTCATAGAATAAAAATTGAAAATCATTTTCTGCATGGTTTTTGTCAAAGTCTTACAAAACTCCATACGTTAACACCCATTCCAAAGAAATTAATAAAGTACATTTAAAATCTATCTCATAATAAAAATAATCAACAACTGTTTTGAGTATAGACACATTAGTCTAGGCTAGGATCTTGGGCTAGGCAGCTGTGAATTAATTGCCCAAGATCATAAAACTAAGACTAGTGTCACTAAAGAAGGAAAATCTCGTTGCACTAATACTATCCAGAACTACTCCAGTCAAAATGGAGTTAAATGTAAGGCAACATTGAAATGTGAGAGAAGGTAGCCTGCCTTCAATTGCATCTCCATTGGGTATTCTGTGTATCAGGGATCCCTCTGGGGGTATCAAAATTGAGTTGGGGGCTTAAGTATCCTACCCAAATAGTGTATTGTCTGCAACCATGTCCCCCCAGTAGTGTCAGTCATTTTAGGTAACCATAATGGAAAAATTTTTATAGGGACAAACATAAGGTAATTGGGGCAAGCTACCGTACTACTTAAATAGATGAACCTACTATTTATTTGGTTTTTGGGAGGGTGCTTATCTTCATGAGAGTACTTGGCCCCTTAATCTGAGGTTCGGGTGAAGCTCAAGAGTAATCGTAACTGTATATTTGGCTAGCTCTCTTTTTTATCAATTGCGATATTGGGTTTCATCTCTAGCAAATGGTGGTTATCAGACAGAGTCATATCCCCTCATTGCTTGTTTATTAAATTTTAGAGTATTTTTTTTAGGTGCAGGTTTGTTATCACTAAGACTATAATCAATATCACTATAAATGTTTTTGATAAAATATATCGGTCATCGTGGCTACATACGACCCCCATCATCAATCTTGGCGACAACAAGGTCTTCCTCTGCCAATTGTGGAGGATCCGCTGAGTCTCGATGATTCGGATTACCCCTCTTCGGGTAATCAATCTCCACTATCTAACACCGAATCAAAAAATACATCGCAGGAAACAACACTATTAGATGAATTTTTCACTGAAGGATTTGTACCTCCTTATAATCCTCCCATCGTTGATCCTTTGGGACCACTATTGATTGAAGTTACACCTATACTTACAATGTCTTCAATTGTACCTACATCCACCATTTCCTTGTCGAGTAATGGGTCGTGGGATTTTTTAGACAACTTTTGTCCACCATCACTTCCCAAACCAATAGTCAGTAATACACAACTGAGTGGTAGCACTACTATCCAAACTATGACAAGTCAGAGCAACTTAGTTACACTGAACATGAGTGGAACCATGTACATACTAGTTTTTGTCCCTTTTGTGTCTGCACTTAAACCTTCGTCTAGCACTCCAACTAAAGTTGTTAGCACAGGTCCCTTTAGTAATCCCTTTGGTTGGAATCCTCTATTTAGTTCAAACTTCCAGGCTCAAATTCCAGGGGGAAATCTTCCCAACATGCACATACCGGTAGTGGGCTTACCATTCGCCCTATGCTTATAGGACAAGCTCGACATTCATTAATTGGCATCAATACCCCAAATGTACACTACCCCAATGTTAGTCATGTGCCTACGCCCAACTACACAGCTGGCAGGATCCCTCAACCTAGTCAAGGGGGGAAATTTTCATCTCGGGGGTAATCAACCTTATATCCCCCATCCTAACATCCCATATGGACAACCACACTATATGATTATTCCTCCACCGCAATGAAACAATTATCCAGAAAATCCTATGTATAATGTTGGGAACAATATGATGGGAGAACCACAACATCCCTCAAGTCATTCGTCATCACCTAGGTTAGACTCGAGGGCATCAAATACTTGGAATTATTTGGCAACACTCAACATCCCTGATCTATACAAACTGACCAATGACCCCATCTACCATAACTTACATTAGCCTTCAGTCCTACACAAGATACCTGCCGATGTCTCAAAGTTTGAAGGTAAACAAGGGGATGATATGGGTACACATGTCACCACTATCATCTATGGTGTGTATCAAACTCCATGGTGGATGATAGTATTTGCATCCAACTCTTCCTCGGCACCCTTACTGGAAATGCCACCAAGTGGTACATTCAATTACGACACGCATCAGTTAATACCTTTGGCACCTTGGCAATGGAATTTTAAAATCACTTTCAGTTGCCCATTCACTACAAAACCGGGACAAAACTCCTTACTACCTTATGCCAAGACACCTCTACCCACATCTTTGATCACATTCATGAATGGAGAGGTAGGCAGATACTAGTTAAAGCCTCCATTCCAGATTATCTATTAGCATATTGGTTCTGTAAATCTCTTCTTCCCCAAATCGCCAAGGATGTTTCCTTAGGTGGTACGGTCACTGAAGACCAATCCATTCATCATGCCGAACACGTAGATCTGATTTATTCATAGTGTGGCACATAATAGGATGTAATCCTGAATGCCTCAAAACTTCTAATGCTCTCACTAATGAGCAACCTCGCATGAACACCAATGGTATCATCGATGCTATGTGTGGTCTACTGTAAAAAAAACTTAGTCTGCACATTGTCTGGTTGTTTGTTTATCCCGCTACCTAATCGGCTACTCTTCCGACCATTGCGATAAACTCTTTGTAGTCTATGGAAAAACTCATCAGCAAGAACAAGAAGAATAATAAAAATACCTCTCCTTCTAAAGAGCATCCAACCAAGCAATCCCACCTCTAGTAGAAATTTGTTCCACCACCTAACAGTGGAAAGGACAAATTTGTCAAGTTCCCTTACAAAATCTATGTGGAAGACCATATGACACATCAATGTCTGTGTCTCCAAAAATGCACAGATCTTCTTGCTCAAAAGGACACTAGACAGACCCTTGCGGTCTTATGCAACCCCTTCCCTACTCAACAACAAAAACATCTTATTGTGAACACACCTCAGTCCCCGCAAGGGGGAAACGACAGTTCAAATCATCCTTCCTCAAGATTTCAAACTTATGGAGCTCCAATCACCAACACTCAAGACAATGCCTCTAGCTCGAACCCACCGCCACCTAATGATCTTCATATCGAAAGGCCTATTAGTGATATTTTAATTCACCCCCCAAAAGGATGACTTCATTGCACAACACATAATACATCTGCACTTGCTGCCCCATAACTACACTATTGTAGACGACTTAGTGCAAGCACCGTCATCTATGTCTGCACTCAAAGTATTACAAACTTGTCCAACACAACAGAAAGATTTTATTTCATTTATTGGTATGGTTGACCCTCAAGATTCCATGCTAGCATTATTCGACACAGAGAAATGTAAACCCCGCCATTCCCACCAACTTGCATTTCAGGTGTAAATAGTTTCGAAAGGCCGAGGTATACATAGAATTGTCATTAACGAAGACACTTCAACCTGTGTAATGTCTACTTCATGTTGCCTCACCTTGGTTTCTCCAACCCTCTCTCCGTAGTCGGATTCCCTTAAATCATTCGATGGCCATACATTCATCCCAAAATATTATCTTGTTGAATACCTCATCACTTTGAGTGGAAAAACAGTAATGGTGGAGATTGAAGTCGTGTATCGAAAAATCGACTATAATCTACTTTTGTGCTGGAGTTAGACTTATGCCATGACTTCCATCATGTCTACAGTTTTCTACATCATCCTATTTCCATTGGATGGAATAATAGTGACGGTGGACCAACTATCCTTCTGCACCCCAAATTACTCCCTGTTACCTAACGACACTACCTTTATTGGGCAGCATACCTGACTCTTATGTCAGTATTGGTACCGCTCTTTTGAAGGGTTCTTCCCTGATAGGTTTCTTTCCTCCCTCGCCACTCAAGGTTCCACAAACAATTTCTATGGTATCCATTATTGGTCATGATCCAACCGATCCTTGGATCCTCTCGGCCCCTTAAGAAATTGACTCTTACGGAGAACAAAATCCGTTGTCACCAGACAAAATAGCATATCAAGCCATTAAATCTCCCTCAGATTCTCAGGTCACTTTGGTCACGACCAACGATACCATCTCCTCTCCCATAAATTCTTCTTCTAATAATCTCCTCAATCAAGTTCTACCTTCAGACAAAGCTATTCAAGAGATCATGTGTCTAGAGGAACGACCTTGGGAAAACTCTCACCATCGTGTTTTGATATCTTATTCTGACGCGGCCCCAATACAAAGCATGTCCTTTGAACCACCTGAGATTGTTCCCACGAGATATATAACTAGCCAAACTTTTGATTCTGAAGGGAGCATGGGAAATATTTCGAAGACAATGCCCATTGATATTTTAGTCAAGACAAGCATTTTGGAAAATATACAAATTGGAGTCGATTGCAATCCTGAGGAAATTGCAAGCTTCACTTGTCCTTTCAAGGAATTCCTCGATGTATTCACTTGGTTTTACAAGGAAATGCCTAGCCTAAATCCATCTATCATTGAGCATGAGATCAAGGTTTATGACAATGTCAGGCCTATCCACTAAAGACTCCCACTAGTCCACCCATGCGAAACTACAACCGTCAAGACTGAGGTGGAAAAATTATTACGTGATGGTTTTGTTTACCTCGTTCCTTTGATGGAATGGGTTTACAATATGGTTCCCATATATAAAAAAAGGGTACCTTCCGGGTCTATGTCGAGTACCAGGATTTGAAAATTGCATGTCCAAAAGATAATTATCCAACCCCGTTTATTGACGAGATAATCGACGATTGTGTCAGTTGCAAATCCTTCTCCTTTATGGATGGCTTCTCAGGCTATAGCCAAATCGTTGTAAAACCCACGGGTCAACACAAAACCACCTCCTTTTTCCCTTGGGGAATATTTGCATATAGAAAACTTCCATTTGGTCTAAGGAATGTTGGAGCTACTTTACAACAGGCCATGGACTATGCATTCCATGATATCAGACACATTGTTCAATCTTACTTGGATGATGTCCCAGCCCATTCCAAGAAGCGAGGCCGACACCTAGTTCATATTTGAGAAAATTTTCTTAGGTATAGGTTCTATAACATATGTCTGAATCTGCACAAATGCATATTCTTTGTCGAGTCTGGATGCCTACTTGGCTTCATTGTCTCCAAGGAAGTTATTAACATTGATCTCGATAAGGTAGGCAATTACCCAATTTCCCGTGCCACAATCCGTTTTATAATTCTAACATTTTCAAAGGAAGGAAAAATTCTTATGATGATTTATTGTGAACTATGTCGAGCTGACAAAAGGCGTTATGCACCTATTGAAGAAAGGAGTACCATATTTGTGGGATGGTCAAGCCCAACGATCATTTGATGCCTTAAAATAGGCACTTATATCTGCCCCATTGCTTAGTTCTCCCAACTGTTTATGTGACTTTATCCTATACCTGGCAACCTCACCATCCTTTATTGGTATGGTGTTGGTTCAAACCCACGTTGGGCTTAGTGAGCACGTGATCTATTATCTCTCGAAAGGCTTGGCTTGGCCGGAACGCCAATATTCACATGTGGAAAATCTATCCTTGGTATTATTTTATGTTTTCGATCACTTCCGACACTATACACTGTTCTGACAGACTACTATCATCGCTTTGGAGAGTCCCATGAGACACGTTTTCTCTTATCAAGTCATCAAAGGAAAATATTCCAAATGGATTTTTATCCTCCAACAATTTGATTTGGTTTTTGCCACTACCAACGTGAAAAAATCCTTAGTCTCTGCAGTAATATTGTTGGATCTTCGCATAGTCTATCTAAATGAGATAGCCCATGATCCTCTCCCCAATGAATTTTTCTAGATATGGGGACATTATTTTCTACCTCCAAGCGCAACGATTCCACCCTGATCTATCGTCAGGTGACCGTCGTCGCATCTGCCACCAAGCTCAGCACTATTTAGTGTTGAATGATACTTTATATCACCATGGCATTAATACATTTCTTCAATGTTGCCTCACTCATGAAGAAGCACAAGATGTTTTAAATGACTATCATGTTGGGGCATGTGCTGGTCATCTTTATAGCATGGATATTGCCCAAAAAATTCTACGTGTAGTATATTGCTGGCTGATCTTGTTTAAATATTGTATTAAGGTAGTCCAATAGTGTCACCCTTGTCAAATATATACTAAGAAAATGTGCACACCCCTGACCCCCTACAACCGGTTATCTCTATCGTCCCCTTTGTTAAATGGGGCATCGACTTCATCACATATGACCCCACTTCCTCTGATTGACAAAACTACATTATTATTGTTGTGGACTACTTTATGAAATGGGAAAAATCCATTCCCACTTTTTGGTTCAATGGAGAAACCACGACATTATTCTTGTTTAATGAGGTGATTTTTCATTTTGGCATGCCCCACACAATCATTACAGACCATGTTTCTCACTTTCAGAACCACATGATGTTTGACTTAACATCGTTGCTAGGTTTGAGGCAAGAACGTTCTTCCTCCTACTACCCCCAGGCTAATGGCCAAGTGGGAGCCATCAACAATGTCCTAAATACCATGATGCACCGGTTAGTAGGAAATCACAAAACCCACTCGCACCATATGTTATATCCTGCATTGGGGGCATACCAAACCTTAGTTAAAATTGCTACACGCTTTACACCATTCCAACTTATTTATGGACTGGAAGCAGTGCAACCTATCGAGTGCCAAAAATCCTTCACTAAAACTAGTTTTTGAACTCTTGCCCGGCACAAATGCTAAAGAGTTCTTGCTGTCCCTCAATCAACTAGATGAGACTTGTCGAGATGCCACACTGGCCCTCAAAGCCCAATAGTGTCAAGTCAAAGCCTAATATGACAAAAATGTCAAGCCTCGTTCTTACCAAAAAGGTGATCTTCTTCTACTTTATGATCAAAATCAAGACCTCTTGGGGTTAGGTATGCTTCAACCATTGTGGATTGGTCCATATGTCATTACCAAGGTGCTCTCAAAAGGTGCCTATGAACTTCAAGACTATGACAAAATCCCACTCACGGACCCTGCAATGGGCTCTATCTGAAAAAGTATTATGCCTAGTAATGGACTAGGCATTTGTTTTGTAATTTTATGTATTTATAAGTTTTGATTCTTTTGTTGTGACTGGATTTTTTTGTTTTTATGAGTATTTTTCTCATGCATGTCTCTTGTTGTGCAAATGTCTTCATTACCCTTAGCATACGTACGATACGTGGATGGTTCCATTCGTCACACACGACAAATTGCATCAACTGCTTGGGTCATTTACACACCTGAGTCAGAACTACTTAGTTTCAAGGGAGTTGTTATAGACGCTTCCACCAACAATATTGTTGAGTATATGTCTGTAATTGCACTTCTTAATGAAGAGTCATCTTGGGACATGTTCAATTTGGTGGTAAGGTTAGACTCTCAGTTAGTCATTATGAAATTGATAAATCATTATTGCATTCATAATCCAATTTTATTACATCATTATTTAAGGGTACAACTCTTGGAACGTCAATTTGAGTTTATTACATATGAACACATTCCTTGAGAATTTGATGCAGTAGCTAACTCATTAGCAAATTATGTATTAGATTGGCATCTATCTCATTCATTATAGATACATGCATGAAAGAAAAAAATTACACAGTTTAAAATTTACAAAAATTAAAAACAACACATTTACATCATAAATTGCCAATATATATATATATTGAATCCAATCTTTTTACATCACAAATTTCCAAAACTTGGGTGTTTGCAAGTATAAAATGGCTTCACTAAGCCTTTCTATGACACCCTCTGGCTATACCATACTATTGCTAAGCCTACTACTCTTGATAACTCAGAACAACTCTAGCCAACCTTTGAAGAGGAACTTTAAATTTCTTAGGCACAACCACTGTGTGTCGCTACATATGAGCCAATATCTCCCTCATGGGAAGAGGCGGCACACCCATGCTCAAACCCTCAAGGTTCCTATAACCTCGCGGAGACTCTGTGTGTCATCTCCCTCTTCAGCGATTGTCACACCTACTCTAGCTCTAGGTAGCTCATCACCATGCCTAGCATGGCGGGGTATTCCCCCAGGACGTACTGATGCCATATCTCTATCAAGAAAATGATTCATGTCAATACATGTTCACCCTTAATAAAAAACATTACATAACTTTCAAAAGTTAAAAAATACTTTTTGTACTCTTACGAAATCCTCTTACCTTGTGGCCCCCACTAAGTGTTAGGTGGAAAAATTAGTTCTGGATCTCCTATGAAATCCATGCCTGCATAGGCTTAATCATCGATCATGAGAATCTAGTCATTGAGCCACTCGAAGAAATCATCTTCGAAGAAGTGTCTAATTGGCCCCCCTCTAGTCCGATGTACTAAGGAATCCCATCGCCTTTGTCTTGTCTCCCACGGACCAGCTAGACCTAAACTCATCTGAGGCCTCAACACAGGCACTCTCTCAAGAAAAAAGGATACGATAAGAGTACCATACCCAAACTCTCTTTGGGCCCGAGTCTTGCAAACTGCCAATTCCGCTTTCACTTGGTGAAGAACTCCCTTGCACCAGTTGAATATCTGGGGCTCAATACAATCAATGGCTAGTAACAATTGAGATTTGTAGCTACATGATATCTCTTCGGCCCCTCCAAGCACACAATCATCCAAAGAATGACCCTCATAGGCCTAGTCTTGATCTACTCAATGGGGACCCTGTTACTAACTCATCCACTGTCTGGCCGACAGTGAATCTGGACCACCTTAAGGGTGGTTCATGGATCTACTCTACCATCGATCAAGCTTACACATGCACCTATGCATGATAAACCCATAAGAAAGTAAATATCATCTGTTTCAATCGCAAACTCATGATCCCCAATCCTAAACACACCTTGTTGTTCATCCCATCATTGGATAATCTAGCTGAGGAGTTCTTCCTGACCCTTCATCAGGTCAAGTATGGCATACTTCATCAAAATGTGTCTAGGCAAAGCAAGTAATCATGCTTACTCATTAATAATTTTTAGTTCTTCATTATTCTGACATCTTTCCCTCCAAAGACACATGTTGATGGCTCAAAACCTACATCAAATCAACCATTAATCAGTGATTTTGTTGTTGAAAACACTAAGAAAGCAAGCATAGGCATTTTGGCTTGCGCCCAGGCAGCCTAACATTTCTCCCCAAGGCCCACAGAGCATGATAATGCACCCTTGCAGGTCGAGAAATGTGTTTAATGCTCCCCCAGCCCTAGGAGGCCATGTTAGGTGCATTAGGCTAACTAGGGCTTGCTCACAAACTGAAATTTCACCCAAAAAAATGAAAAATGGTAATTTCATGCAAGATGAGGGTTATACCATCTACCTGGAATAGACGACGTGTCGAATGTTTTCCTGGATAGCTCACAATTGCTCGGGCAACACCTTCTCCTTTTTCACTCCATAACAGTCTCAGAGAACTCAAATGGTGAAAATGAAGGCTTTCAACCCTTCTTATAGTCACTCTAGATGTATGAATCACCTTAGCTTGATATATTTTTGTATGATTAGTTTTTCTGTGCTAATAACAATTACAGATTTCTAAATATATGCTTGCTTATTGTTTCTTGTGCTGAGGTTTCATTAACTATTTGTGTATGCAATCAAGTAACTTTCCTTAATTTTAAAATGACACTCATGAGAAAAATAGCTTCAAAAACAAATAATGAACAATAGACATTCAAAGTACAACAAACCATCAAAGAGACACTTTAACACAGTGTTTTGATGAAGGAGTTCACCCGTCCTAGGCTACATATTCTTTGTAAAGCTTCCATGGCTTAGGCATCTATATTAGCTCAATGTGGCAAAATGTTATTTTACAGATCTCTATGGCTTCTGATACCTACACCAATGTGTTCAAAATTTCCAAATTAGCTAAAAACACCTCTTCCTGAGCTCAATTTGGTCGAAAATCGTCTTCTATATGACTCATACAGTATTTTCCTACAATTTCTCCTCTAATTTTGGAATATCTCCAGTTAGCCCTGCTAAATCTGGAGGCAGACCCGAATTTAGGGGCATCGCAAAAACCTCCACTAGACGAAACTGTAGTCAATTAATTTTAAAACTAGATTAGTTAACATAAATCTGTGATTAACGAGAAGACTGTGATGTTAGTGCTAGCCAACCTTAATGTCCGATAAAACTAGACACGTGTTAATTGTTTAGTGTTATGGTATGTCGGAACCACCAGGTTTCATAACTGTAACTGCATGGTTTGCGGGTTGGCATTCACATGAAAAAACTGACGGTCCCAGGTTTGGTGGGTTGGAGCCGCCAATTAAGACTAACTGCATGTGGTTACCACATGTGCATTCACATGGGAGAGGGATGGCCCTCCTAACCGCCCAACTCTATACCACTTAAATTTAAATAGAAACATCGAACCTATGGGGTAAGAAACACCCGATAACGAAGGAGGTTAAGGAGTATGGTTTGTGTGCAGGAGGTCGTGGGTTTTAACTCGACTTCCACCAATTGTTTTGTTGAAGTGAACTCTATTTAGGTCATTGGGAGGAGCCACGTGGCGGCCTCGGGCTTGCCACATGGCATTCTTCCATTGGTCCAAAAATAAACCAATAAGAATGCCCCAACACACCATCTATACAACCCAATCAAACAATGCCACTTGTCCTCCTGATTCACCATTGACCATCATTGACCATGTCTAGTCACCTACCACGTCAGTAGTACGGACCACTGACTATGCAGTGACTCGACATTTTTTTTTGCAAATTTCCTCTGTTTAGCAAAGCGATCAGAACAGAATAAATTTCTCATACGAACTCGGTTTTAGATGAAACGAGTTGTGTTAGGATCATTTTTTTGAGATGGACGCAGTTGTTTATGTTTCGAGCCATTCTAAGAACTTTTATTTTTCAGCTAAATACTGAGCACTTGATCATTCCTCCCCACTAGAATCATTTTGGACTCCAAAAGATACTATCAATTGTTCAACACGCGACGGTACAACTCCCCCACCTTCTTGGTATGTAACCATTTGGCTTGAGAACACTTTTTTCTATTAAGTCCCACTCTAAGGTATTTAACATCCCCTCTCTACGAAGTCCTGGTTCTTTCGTCAAGTATGAGATCTTGATGAAGTTCATCAAGATATTCTGGCAAGAAATCATCTATTGATGGTAGCTAACCATGATCTCCTTGATCATCAACCAAAGGAGGTTCAAACAATCTCAAATTCTCAACATTAACAACAGAGTATATTTTCATATAAGAAGGCAAATCAAGCTTAAATGCATTGTTACCAATCTTTTCCAGAATTTTAAAAGAACCATAACAGAATGGTTTAAGTTCTTTACCTTCCCCTTGAAGTCTCTATTTGCTAATATACAACCAAACTTCATCGTCAACTTGAAATTTATGATCAACCCGATGTTTGTCATGCCTTGCCTTGTAGTTGCTTTGACTTTTCGCAAGTTGTTCTTGCACTATATAATGTATCAATTGCATTATTTTTGAACTTCCTTGCCTTATCAATGTCACTGTTAGCATCGATGGCGACATATTTCTCAAACATGAAGTCTAATGGCAATCTTGGAAAGTACCCATAACATGCGTCAAATGACGATATATTTGTTGAAGAATGCTTTTCCCTGTTGTATTCATGTTGTATGTAATGCAACTATTCATCCCACAATTTGGGATGTTTGCTGTAATATCCTCTAAGAAGATGAATAAATGTTCTATTTACCACCTCGGTTTGTCCATCTGTTTGTAGATGAAAGATTGTACTTTTCTTCAACTTTGTGTCCATCATGTCCCACAAATTTGACCAAAAATTCCCAACAAATCGAGAATCTCGATCACTTACAATAGAAGTAGGAAAACCAAAGTGAACCCAAATGTTTTGGAAGAAAAGGTGAGTTGTTTGTTCAGCTGTAATTTTTTTTTTACATGGTGTTAGTATGCACATCTTGCTAAACCTATCTACAACTACATAAAAGTAATCATGACCTTTCGTTGACAATGGAAAACCTCCTACAAAATCCATTAAGATACTCTCCCATGGACGTGAACGTACCATAAGTGGAGTGTATAAACCAAGTTTCCTATTGCTAGACTTGTAGCACATAAAAAACATCCTCTTATGAAACGAGAAACATTATCCAACATGTGTGGCCAATAACAATACCTTTCAAGGTTAACTACTGTCTTGCCTACACCAAAGTGTTCAACAATCAATGAAGTGTGTGCCTCCCTTATGATATTGTTTCTTTCCCCCTGTGGAATACACAACTTTCCCAAGTGACACAAAAAACTATTATGTACATGACAATCCAACTCTTCAATTTGATTTCCTTGACTCAAGCTTGCATATACTTCTTGAAAGTCACTATCATTTACATATTGTTCTATTTAACTTTCATGCAAAACAAAATTATTCTTGAGTATAATAGATGAATTTACAATAGGCCTTGAAAACATATCAACTACCTTATTGTAGATTCCGTTTTTATACCGAATAACCAAATGAAACTGTTGTAGAAAACCCATCCATTTGAAATGTCGTGACTGCTGCAACTTTGACTGTAACTGTAAGTACTGTAATGGTTGATGGTCGGTATGGATGATGGTCTCCTTCCCCATCAAATAGTGCTTCCATTTGTTAACACTTTGTACCAATGCATAAAGTTCTTTGTCATAAGGGAGGCATAGTTCATAAAGCTCCATTAAATATTTCAGAATGAAATGACATGGGCTTACCATGTTGCAATAGAACTGCTCCCATGGTATAATTGCTTGTATCTGTTTGAATCTCGAATGGTTGTCTAAGATCCGGAAGTGCCAATAGCAGTGTTGAACTTATCTTTTGCCTCAAATAAAAATGCTTTAGGCTTTACATCTCCCCAATGGAAGACTTTATTGACACTTGTCAATACATGTAATGGAGCTGCAATGGAAGAAAAATTAGCAATAAACTTTCTCCAATATTGTACTTCCCCTAAAAAGCTTCTTACCTTTGTAACTGTATTGGGCTTGGGCCAATTCATAATGACCTCAACCTTAGAGGGGTCGATCTTTAGCTCACCTCCTCCAACAATGTGTCCCAAATACACCAAAGAAGTCTTGCCAAATTCACACTTCGACATATTTAAAAACCACTGTTATTTTCTCAAGACATCAAGTACTTTGTTTACATGGATGACATGTTCATCTTTGGATTTTCTAAATATGAGTATATCATCTAACTACACAATGACAAGATCATCTAGAAATGGTATCAATACATCATTCATTACCCTCATGAAAGTAGCTGGAGAATTTGTAAGACCGAAAGGCATAACAAGCCACTTAAACAATCCTTGTTTAGTTTTAAATGTGGTTTTCCAAATGTCTTCTTCAGTTATCGTAACTTGATGATAACCACTTCGTAAATCTAACTTAGTGAAATAGTTTTCATACCTCAACTAGTTAAGCAAATTATCAATTCTTGGGAGTGGATAATGATTGTTTACTGTTATTTTGTTCAGTGCACATAAATCCACATGCATGCGCTAAGTTCCATCATTCTTTGGCACCAAGACAAGGGGTGAACCACATGGCGACGTAGATGGGCATATGATATCTTTGTTCAAAAATTCTTGAATTTAATTTTTGATTTCCAAGCGCTTCATAATAGACATGTGCTACATGCCAATGTTCGGAAGTGGAACATCCTGTTGCAAATGAATCTCATATCGAATTCCCCTCTTGGGAGGTTACTGCTTTGGTTCCTGAAACATATCGCCATGCTTGCTTACCACATCAAGCAAATCAGATTTCAATTTATCATCACAACCTTCAAAAGATTCATAATCAATATCATTCTTTTTCTTGATCATGAGAAGCACAAAATTTTTACTTGCATTTACTAATCTTTTCATCTGCCCTACATTAACCAAAGAAATGTTCAACTTTTTGTGATGGGCTCTCACTATGTACTTGACCCCATTGAGAAATATTTATTTGTTGCCATGGCAATAAAATACTGCTTTCCTATCATACAGATAAGGACTACCCAAAATGATTCCTGAGACGTCAAGTGGAACTACATCTAAATCAACTTCATCAATAAACTTTTCAATAATGGTGAACTTGAATAAACACTTCCTTGTAACCTGTATGTTTGCATTGTTAACTATCCAACCCAATGGATATGGCTTATGATGAGGTACGGTTTCAAGGTTTAATTTTTTAACCAAGTCTTCTAAAATCAAGTTTGATTGTGACCCACTATTAAATAATTCATTGATCTTTGTATGATTTGAAATCACTCTTACATGAAACATTTCTATTCTTGAATATTCATTTGGAGTGTTGTTTTGACTGTGTGACGAACTAGTGCTTGCAACAGTTTTTTTTCCTTTGTAACCATGGTGGAAATCTTGGTCTCATCACCAGAATCTGAACAAAGGTCATGTTGTGTGGTAGTGATTGTCTTTTTTTTTTTTCCCTTATTGTTTTGTTTCTTAGGCCTTAATCGAGATGCAATTTCTAGCAGTGGGCTTCATCATGCCCCTCTTTGGAACAATGTTTGCATGTGGTTTTCTACCCTTCTTTCTTCACACTTGCGTTCTTCTTTCCCTTCCATTTTCCACCTTTCTCTTTCTCCTTACCCTTGAATGGATTCCTCTTCCTACCCTCTTCTTGAATGTTCTTTCCTCTAGATTCAAGGTGCGTGGCTTGCACACATACCTCATCTAAATTTTTGGGATTGAACATAAGGATAATATGTTTTAGACAGGAATGTAAACACCAAATATATTTCAGCAGTGTATCTTGGGAATTCAAATTCACTCCTAATAACAAGGCCACTTTCCTAAAATCATGTGTATAATCTTGGACTGTTTGGCCTTTAAGATGCCTAAAATTCTACCAACTCATAATGGCTTTTCGCATATAGGCTAAAGGATAAAACTGTCTTTTAATTGCAGAAATAAATTCAACCCAAATAATGGATATCTTACCATGGATTCTCATTTCCTCTTGAGTCTTTGCTTCCCACCAAATCAGTGCAGTTCTTTCTAGCCTAAGTGAAGCCAACTGGATTTTTATGTCATCTTCTTGAAGGTTCTGAATTCTGCAGTATACCAACAACTATCGAATACAGTTGTCCAACTTTTCTACATCTACCTCTCCATTGTACATGGGAATTTCGAATTTTATGTCCAATTTAAGTAAAGGAGTCATTCCTTTTGGGGTTTTTGAATGAGTATGGGTAATTTCATCGATGGTAGTGGAAGATGATGTTATGTAAGATGGTGAAGATGATGAGGAAGATGATGGGGATGGTGGAGATGGAGGTGGCTTTCCACCATTCCCTTTGGAATCCTTTTTCTCATCTTCTTTGTCCTCTGAGCTTCCTTCTCCATATGGACATTTAGAACACTCTCCAACCATTCTAGTGTTCCTCTGTTCATAGAGGAAATTAAACATCTCAGTTAAAGTGAAGAAATATTTCTTGAATTCTTCCTCTTCTGAAGAAGGACCTTCAAGCTCTCTTTCTCCAGACATAATGCCTATGGATTCAAGCTCATAAATTGGTACTGCTTGTACCTCTTCAATCTCAGTTGAAGGAAAAACTTGAGGAGTTTCAAGTGCAGTTGGAATTGTAACTTTGGGTGGTGGAGATTGTGGCATTTTGGCTTTGCTTCTTCTGGGCATTACCTTGGGAGTTGCTACCAATATCTTCCCTTGTCCTTTCTACAAATTTAACCTTGTAAGCATCACAATTTTGCCATTAATAAAACCCTAATTGCACAAACTCAAGCAATCAAGCAATTCAACATTTTCTTTGATACCAACTTGATCTGTTTTTGTATGATTAGTTTTGTTGTGTTAATAACAATTACATATTTCTAAACATATTCTTTCTTATTGCTTCTTGCGCTGAGGTTTTATTCGCTGTTTGTGTATGCAATCAGGTAAATTTCCTTAAGTTTAAAATTACATTCATGAGAAAAATAGCTTCAAAAATAAATACTAAACAACAAACATTCAAAGTACAGCAAGCCATCAAAGAGACACGTTAACACAGTGTTTTGATGAAGGAGTTCACCGCTTCTGTGTTACATCTCCTTGTTCGAGCTTCCATGGCTTGGGCCTTTATATTAGCTCAATGTGGAAAAATATTGCTTTACAAAGCTCTATGGCTCTTGATACCTGCATCAATGTGTTTAGAATGTCCAAAATAGCCAAGAGGACCTCTTCCCGAGCTCAATTTGGTCGAACATTTCCTTCTCTATGACTCAGACAATGTTTTCCTACAATTTCTCCTCTAATTCTAGAATATCTTCAGTTAGCCCTGCTAAATCTAGAGGTAGGCCTGAATTTGGGGGCACCGCCAAAACCTTTGCCAGACTAAAATGTAGTTAATTAATTTTAAAACTGGATTAATTAACATAAATATGTGATTAACGCGAAGATCGCAGAGTTAGTGCTAACCAACCTTAACATCTGGCGAAATTGGACACATGTTAACTATTTGGTGTTATGGTATGTCGAAACCTCTGGGTTTCATAACCATAACCATGTGGTTTGTAGGGTTGCATTCACATGCAAAGACTAATCGTTGCAAGTTTAGTGGGTTGGAGCTACCGGTTAACACCCATTGTATGCGGTTGTCACATGTGCATTCACAGGGGGGAGGGTTGCCTTGTGGGCTAGCCCTCCTAACCACCCAATTCTATACCACTTAACTTTAAATATAAACCACGAACCTATGGGGTAAGAAACATCAATTAGTGAAGGAAGTTAAGGCGTATGGATTGTGTGCAAGAGGTCATGGTTCAACCCTGACATCCAACATTTTTTTGGTTGAAGTGAACTATGTTTAGGTTATTGAGAGATGGCACATGGCGGCCTCCGGGCTTACCACATGGCACTCTTCCATTGGTCCAAAAATAAACCAATAAGAATGTGTCAACACACCACCTATAAAACCCAGTCAATCGATGCTATTTTCCTCCTGTGATTTGCCATTGACCACTGTTGATGATGTTTATTCACCTAGCACATCAGCAGTACAGACTGCTCATTGTGTAGTGACTGGGCATTATTTGTTGCAAATTTTCCTTGTTTAGCAAAGCGATTAGAACACTAGATTTCTCATATGAATTCGGTTTTCGATGAAACAATTTGCGTTAGGATCGTTTTTCTGAGGCAGATGCGGTCATTCTAGTTTCAAGCCATTATGAGGATTTTGATTTCTTAGCTAAATCATGAGCACTTGATCATAGCTAGTCATTGAAATCAAAGTTTTTCATTCCTATATCATTTATCATACACTATTTTGATAGGATGTCAATATTACTTATGCTCTGACGAAGATTTTAGTCTTGAATTGTAGAATCAAACATGTTTAACTCAATATGAGCGCTTTCTTTTATGGGATCTTTTCTCACTCTTTAACTAGAAAAAATCTTCGAGTTATCGTCTTCGGGCTCGTAAAACTACTACGATGATGATATGAGCACTCTATTTTTGGGAAATTTTCTCCCTCTTAAATTGAAAAATCCCTGAATTTTTCCTCACTCATTAAACTGAAAAAGATATATCGATTTTTCTTCATTTGACTCATTAAAATTTGAAGAAGATCTATTGAGTTTGTCTTTGCATGACTCATTAGAATTTCATGTAAAAATTTCTCATTTCCCACCCCGGTTTTCAGTTTCACCTTATTTCTCCCATATAGTTAAATGCCCTTTCCCATATCCATACATTCAACAACTGAAAAAATAATTTTTTGTTGAAAACACAAATTTTGAAAATTTTACAGAATGCTGGAAAATGCATAAATAAAAAATCAGCAGGTACAAACAATCATTTAACACATTTGAACACAGTGATTTTTAGTCAATGTGACCCTGGAAAAACCCCCTACAATTCTTGGGGAAAACTAGTTCGAGAGCTCTTCTTTATTTCTGAAAATGCCTTTTTTACAGTGAAAAATATTCAACAAAAAATCAGCAATCAAATTTACAACTTATCTCTTTTCCCGTGCCTCACAACAAATTGGAAATTACAGCAAACAGGACAACAATAAATGCTGTATGGCCTCCTCGATTTTCGTGCCCACTTTCAGCCTTAAATGTTGTTGTATGGCTTGCATTAAATGCACTATATGGACTGCAATAAATGCATTGTACAGACCTCAATTTGCGCGCAGAAAAAACAACAAACTACTCCTCGATTTCTGTGCAAACCAGCTGTACAGATTTCTAGAAAATCGTGCCAAAATCAGCATTTCACTGTATGCTGAATCAGCTATAAAAATCTGCTCAACTGCTGCCTTGGAATGTGTGCCAAGATGTTGTCTCCTTCTCCTCCTTGTCTAGAAATCTCCCTTGCTCTCTTGCTCTCCTTCTCTCAATCTGCTCATGAAAGAATGAATGACCTTTTTCCTTCTTTTCCTCCTTTAATCTAATCCTAAGTGATTTGTGGGTAACTTCTAAATCCAATGGCTGAAATAGATTGAGATCTAGGGTTGAGATTAAATGCTAATTTAAATCTCACTTTTTATTTTTTAACTCACGCCACTTTAATAAAGACCCACTTAGTCATTTATTTCTAGAGTCACTTTTCCTTTCTAATTTTACATTAACTTTATTAAAGTCACTTTAAAATTAGATTATAGTAACTTTATCACTTAAAGTCACTTTTAAATTAGATTTAACTTTATAAAAATTATAAAGTTACTTTAGGAGAAAAATTAAATTCTTTTGGACACTTTTCCCTAGGCCAAAGATCAAAGCTTTTGGGAACCACCTGTCATCCGGTACCAAATGTCAATACTCCCTCTTACTAAGGAAGGTGTTCCTCACCACACCCATCTTGTCTCTGAAGTAGACATGCTTGCCCCATGGTAAGGCTTATCTACAACCTGCTCATTAGTGGGAATGTACTCAAGCTTCACAGCTCCCTTCTGAACATAGTCTCTGATGAAATGATATTTGATCCCGATATGCTTTGACCTGTCATGAAATACGCGATTCTTGGTGAGTTTAATGTAACTCTGATTATCACAGTAAATCACTGAAGGTCTCAATGGCTAACCAAATAAGCCAAACAACATCTTGCGAAGCCCGATGACTTCACAACTAGCTAGACTGGCTACCATATACTCTGCTTTCGCTGAATTGAATGCTACTGATTGCTGCTTCTCGCTGAACCATGATACTACTGCTGAACCCAACCCAAAACAACACCCTGAAGTGCTGTTCCTATCAGAAGCACAACCTGCCCAATCAGAATCAGTAAAACCTGCCAACCTCACTCCATCCCCCTGCCTGTAGTCCAGATCATAATCCACTGTCCCCTGCAAGTACCGCAAAATGTGTTTTGCAGCCACCCAGTGAACCTTCCTAGGCTCACACATAAACTGACTCATCGTGTTGACTACAAAACAAATATCTGGTCTAGTGTCGACCAAATACATAAAGGAACCAATCAGTTGCCTGTACAATGTGGGATCCACCAACTCGGAATCCGAAGCATGAAACTTCTTCCAGTTGGTGATCATCGGTGTCGACATGGGTTTACAAACCTCTATGTGGAATCTGCCAAGGATGTCCACAATATACTTCCCCTGCCTCAGGAAGAAATGCCCCTCCTCTTGCCACACCTCCAAACCCAAAAAGTAATGCATCAAGCCGATGTCCTTCATCTCAAA
>APFE030836216.1:64520-104203 GCA_000404065.3 Pinus taeda | reverse complement strand
AAAAATGTTATATATCAAATACATATTAATCATTGGAAGAATTATAAACGGAATAAAAATTCTCTCATTGTATGTTTTATATTTAAATCTTTTACTCAACATCTATATCTAAATATTTGATGGATAACCCATATTAGATATTCATTTTCTTTGTTATTAGTATTTTCCACTTAAATATCAACTCCAAATTAAAAATGAAATAAAATACACAAAAGTAAAAAAATTAAACCTATTTTTCTCTATATAAAATTAATATAAATGTTATTTAACATGTACATTGAAATATTTTACTTATGATTGATAATAATTGTAATGCCCCATGGTAAATTTGGTAAATACTAGTTGAATGTGGTCAAAATACTTAGTTTTATTTTGTGGGCCATGGGAAAGGCCAAAATAATATTAGACATAGACATATATTTTTATTTATTTTTATTATTTACGAATTTCATAATGATTATGAGATAACCATGAAATCCGAAATGAGACAAACTGCTAGATATGCTCATACCTAGGTAGTTGAATAGTTATGGGCTAGGTGGTACCTGCCCAAGTTCCTCCTTGGAAATCAAATTTCCAAAAAGAAAGCCAAGAGGTAATGATGAACCTAAGGCATGAAGAAGGAGAGAAGACTATGGAAATATAAAAAAAAATTGCTGTTACTAAAGGATTTCGGAACTGGTTGTCCAATGGAGTCCATTTGAGGCTTGATTGCCGAGATTAGAAAAATTTGACCAAGTCTAGTAGGAATCAGAAGGTCATTGAAAGAATCAGTTTAGACTGATCACTATTCTAGAACTATACTAGGTGTGAAGTAGGATCAAGGGGAGACGCAGTGATAAGACTAGTCTCGTTGGTTGCGAGGAGAATTGTGTTCCCAATGATTTTGTGGTCGCTAAATATTCAAAGTTGAACAAAGGAAAATATAAGTTTTGTTAGTTTATTTCTTTGTATTAACCGCTTAAAATATCTATATCTAGTTAAAGAGAATCAATAATAGTCTGAGATTAAGAGATTGAATCTAGATGTCTTTGTTAAAATTGTAGTGACTATAGTTGGTTGAATATATCATGGGAAGTAAATAAATAATGAGGTTCATCTATTTAACCTCTTACTAAAAGGCCCTAGGTTTAGTTCTCAGGCCGAGTCAACTTAGCCAAGAGCTTGGGTACAATCCCTATTTCCTCAAGAAGTAAAGAATAACGAGTGAAATGTAAATTAACTATGTTCTCTGAAATAAATTATGAATGACCGTGAATCTTGTGGAACCCTAGAATCATAGTCAAGTAATTGAATACGAACCAAAAGACTGCACTGTAACCCATACAACATGGGTTTTAGGCATTCTCATTAGAGGAAATTTTAGTCTAAAACTTCCCATGAAATTTTCATGTAATTTCGATGTCATAATATTTAAACCAATCAAAATATTTTAAATTTAAAAAGAGGTACATGTAAATATTTTGGAGGAAAAAGAAGAAAAAGTACATTTTTTAATTGTATTTTTGGCTTATATCCTTATAGGTTTACTCAAATTTTAAGTGCATGCACTCGTTGAATTCATGATTAAATTCCACAACTAATGAGTACCCATTATGAATACTTTTGAGAAGACCCAATGATGGTGGGAAAACCTATCTATGGTTTTGTGCATGGGTTTTGAACATGGTTTTGGGCTTGATAGTTTTTTAACAATGGTATTTTGTAGATCAAGTCAAGGGAACTACGATTATGATCTAATGTTGGGTTAATGGATTGGGGTTTATGAAATATTTGGCATAATTCAAGTTCGTGATATTTTTTCTCCTATTGCCAAGTTAGTTTTTATTATATTACTTTTAGCTGTTGCTACTGATTTCAATTTTGACATAGAATAAATGGATGTGAAGACAACATTTATTCATGGGGATTTGGAAGAAGATATCTACATGAAGCAACCTAAAGGCTTTATGGTTAAGGGTAAGAAAGAACTAGTATGAAGGTTAAAAAAGTCTTTGTATGGGTTAAAATAGTCATCAGGGATGTAGTATTAGAAATTTGATACATATATACGAGGACTTGGCTTCAGCATACGAAAAGAAGATCACTGTGTGTATTTAAAATTAATTGGTGACCATGTTATTTATTTAGTATTGTATGGCGATGATATGTTGTTGATTGGAAATGACAAAGAAAATATCTAGGATGTGAACACCCAATTGTCCTCCAAATTTGACATGAAGGATCTTAGAGTTGTAAACTATATTTTTGGCATGGAAATTAAATGAGATCATAAAAAGAGGAAGCTCTGGTTAAACCATAGAAAGTATTTTGAGAAAATATTGTAGAGGT
The DNA here is from genome assembly GCA_000404065.3 of Pinus taeda. Taxonomy (NCBI): domain Eukaryota; kingdom Viridiplantae; phylum Streptophyta; class Pinopsida; order Pinales; family Pinaceae; genus Pinus; species Pinus taeda. The sequence goes on along the minus strand of APFE030836216.1, from coordinate 101,872 downwards.
TTAATATGTAGGATAGTAACCCGATGAAGGTTCCTATTCCTGTAGTTGTAAAGCTATCTATTGAACAATGTTCTAAGACACAAGAAGAGGAAGAGGATATTTGCCATGTTCCATACGTGAGTATACTTGGTATCCTAATGTATGCAATGGCTTGTGCGAGACCAAACATTTCACATGAAGTGGGAGTATTGAGCAGGTTTATGTCGAAACCAGGGAAGGAGCATTGGACAACAATGAAGCAGTTTTTCAGGTATTTGCATGGCACTAGTGATTATGGTTTGTGCTATCAAGAAAGACTAGGATTGGATAGAATTTTGGACATTCATGTCTTTGTTGATGCAGATTGGGCTAGAGATCTCAATTAATGAAGATCTACAACTAGGTATGTGTTTAACCTATTTGGAGGAGAAATCAGTGGTATGGGTAAGAGAGTCTATAGTTTCACTTTCAACTAGAGAGGCAGAATACATGGCAAACACTCATGTAAGAAAGGAAGCAGTTTGGTTGTAGAGATTGTGTTTAAGTATATGGTTCGTAAAACAAGCTATAAGGATAGATTGTGATAGGAAAAGTGTAATTTTCTTGGAAAACCCTACTTTTTATTCAAAGACAAATCACAATTATGTTTAATATCACTTTTTGAGGGATATGGTTGAGGAAAAAAAGGTGTTCCTCGTAAAGGTGGACACTTTGAATAATGTTGTAGATGCATTAATGAATTCTGTGAGCACTGCGAATTTTTCTTAGTGTAGAGAAACAATGGGCATTATAGGGTTGGACTAATGAAAAAGCTCTCTTGTAAACCCCTATGTGGAAAGAAAAAAAGTGGGATAATGTTTGGTGTGTGTTATATTCTTTCCATGACTAGCTTAGGTGCAATGGGGGGTCACATGGGGGGCAGAAGCCCCCCTATTAGGGGGTCTATAGGGTGGTGATATCCCCCTTCACAGGGTCCAAGGTAGTGACCCAATATTTTTTTCTTATGCAGAGCTAATAATAGATGGGTAGACCCAAGGATGAAGGTAGACACAAATATGGTTGGTGGACATAAGGATGGGGGTCAAAACAAAAGATGGTGGGTGGACCCAAGCATGGAAGGCAGACCCAAAGATGGCGGGAAAACCTACCCATGGTTTTGTGTATGGGTTCTGCACATGGTTTTGGGCATGATGGTTTTCTGCCCATGGTATTTTGTAGATCCGGTCAAGGGAACTATGATTATGTTCTAATCCAGGGTTAATGGATTGGGGTTTATGAATTCTTCAATATGTGTATATATGTACTGTAACATTGAAAGGAACATAATGAAAAATCAATCTGGTAATCCTAGTTTTGAGATCCAAGGTAAAATATTAGTGTATATTTATTTTATGTTCTCACCATTGTATATTCTCCTGTTTTAAAAATTTGTTTACAGGTAATTTCTGTACAGGTTGAAAACTTACACCATATCTAGTTCTACTTCACCAACAAAATAAACACTAATATCAAATCTAATTTTGCACTATTTTGTTACCTTTAACTTTGCATCCTTGTATACCTATCCTAGTGGATATCAGCTTGGATGATAATGAAATTTTAAGCCCAATTTGTTGACAAACTCTGTTGCAGTGAGATTCATCTACGATCCTAAGCCAAGTAGAGAATCAATATTTGTCTTCTTGACATGTATCTTCATGTGGAAGAGTTTGGTCATTTCATTCCATTCTCGTTGTTGAAGGCCACTTAGATTCACCTCATTTAGCACTAACATACAAGTAATGTTATCATCCGCATGTGACGTTCGTTCAACTTGGTTTCTGAGATTGACCACCATAAGCTTACTCTTCTTATTGACTTTCATTATCTTCTTTCAACTAAGCTCTAGATGCAACTTTGAACACTTCCCCTTAGTGTGGTTGTCGATCTTGTAGTGGTTATTGGAATCCTTGCGCTAGTCTATTATAACTATTTTGTTTTTATCTTTTTCCCATTTTCGGTTCTTTTTCCCCAGCTTAGAAGCATCGTGGAACTCCTACTTGGACCAACTTAATTTCCCTTTCTTGATGCATATGTTCTCTAGGTACCATTCTTGTATGCAAGCATTTTCCACCAATATAGGCTTGAACAAAATAAATTTATTTCACAAATGGTTGTGTATACCTCTTAAATACTTGAGAAGTACATCTAGGATATTTGGGGAGATACCCAACATTACAACCATCTAGAACTCTATGGTGTACTCTTATATGCTTTGCCCTTGCTTTTTCTTGAAGTAATTCTACTAGATCCACTAGTCCTATACATACACAATAGGGAAAAATTATGGTTTTATGAGGGCTTTGAAGTCCTCCCACATAGTCACTAAAGGATCTCCCTCTAAACTTAAGGTCTTCATGTGGATTTTCAACCAAGTAAAGCCATGGCCCTGTAATTTCAAACATGAAAATGAAATAGTTTGTTCTTCCTCAACATTATGGAATTTAGAATAAAGTTCTAATTGTTGCAACCAATTATTTAGCTTCGGAGTGTCAATCTCACATTGGTGCAACTTGATATTGATATCTTAGGTCCTTTTTCCAATAAGTTATTTGTTTCTTCTCGATCTCATAGTGTCCCATTTTATTTTTCTTATACATTAGAGACCCCATCTTCTCCAAATATCCCAAGCTTATTGGTGAGGGTTGACATCAGGAGATTCATATTATGACTTATATCTACAACTTGTACTTCTATCCATGAAAAACTCTCCTCTTCGAAATCATGAGGGTTATTTGTATATTCATCGACCATGATAAGGGTTTTACTATTTTTTTCCTCGCTAATCAAGCTCCCATGCAAATTTCCACAATATACCCAAAAAATCCTTCTCTAATACCACTATGATCTATAAATTGTCATGGATATTCCACTGCATAGGTCATCTCAACAAATCTAATAAAATTATATTTAAAATATCCAAAATCTACAATATTAGGGTTTTTTTCTCTTTAGATTTTGGACTTGTACATTATTGTTAATTGTGTATGCATGAAAATTAAAATTATGTAGAAAATAGAGAACCATGAATTAAAAAATTATAAACAACAATTTGACATAGGATATGACCTTGGAAACCCTTTAATGAGAAAAGGCCATCTCGAAGGTGAGGCAACTGTCTTCTCTTTCACTAAATATAAAAATGGCCGAGTATAAAGAGATATGGCCTGTGGCCTATAGGATACTACAATGTGAAAGGCCTCTATATTTGGTCTATGTCCTATCCCTATCAACTATTTTTTTTATCATAAATAGAACAAATTTACTCAAAATGATGCAACCCCTTTTCCTCTAAGTGGCTAAGTTATAAGAAAACTTGATGGCCTACAAGTGGTCAAGTTTGATTGCCTCAACAAATAACTATACTTACAATATGGACTCTTTAAAAGTCCTATTCATCATAATAAAGTGGTTTAATTATTGTCCATGAATAATGGTGGTTGACAAGGGTATCTCTTGATTGACTTTGGTGAAAATAGTGAGGTGAACTTTTGAGTGGCATAACATTTTCATGTAGACTCTGATTGATGTGGTTCTTAGACCTTTAGAAAGGTATTTATGTGTATCATATGGAAAAAATATACAAAACTAAAGCAGCATAGTTTTGTTCCCAAACAAGCTCATCTTGTGCCTTAAAATTCTCCTAGAAGGTTTCAAATTGTAGTTTTCCAAACTAGTTCCCACTAGTAAAAATGGTCACATGATCTAATTTCTCCATGTTTTCCACTTTGAAAGAGTCAATATGGTTGGAAAACAAAATAATGATCCTCAGAGTTCAAGAAATAATGCTAACTATAGGGACTACAAAAACGAGAGGAGATAATGTGGTAGATGTTCGTAATGTTGAAGACATGTTTTCTAGTGAAGAAGAAATGGAAGAATCAATAGAGACAAAGGTGCTAATGATGTTTTCCAAGATGACCGCTATACCAAAATCAAGGTACCACTATATGAAGGTAACTTGAACACTAATGCGTTAATGGCCTAGATAAATTCCTTGGATGAATACATTTATTATGAGGATGCTAATGGAGATAAGCGAGTCATGTATGCAAGGATTAGATGAAAAGGACATGCAACATTGGATGAAAGATGAAAGGAAAGTATAAGATCAAATATGTAATAAAATGGAAGAGGAATTCAAAGGTAATTTTTTACCCAAGGATTATCAAATCAATCATTTTATAAAATTACGTAACCTTAGATAGAATTATATGTCAGTTAGAGAATGCACTGAATAGTTTTACAAGTTGAATATTAGTGCTAAACATGAAGAAAATGTTTTTGAGAAAGTTTCTAGATATATAAATGTTTTCAGATTTGTTATTCAAGATGAAATTATCCTATATTATTTGAATAACATTAATGATGCATATGAATATTCCTTGAAACTAAGAGAGAAGATTGCTTAAAAAAAAATTAGAGAAGCTGATGAAGGAGTCCTATAAGAGGAAAAAGATAGCAGAGTGGAAGACGACGAGTCCAATCTATAAGAAAAGGAGGATGGAGATCCAATAATCAATCACAAAGTCAACATGATTCAAGAAGGAGAAGACCATTCTCCAGAGGAGTAGGTCTCGATGTTAGAAATTCGTTAACAAAGCAATGAAGAACATGAAAATATTATGGAAACAAAAACACATAAATGCATAAAACAAGAGAGAAACATATATATATGTGGTTAAGCTAAATTGGTCTATGTACATAGATAAAAAAGCAACCCTTCCTTTTATATTATCCAGCTAAGTGAAGAGATACAACCTACAACAGATCCACTATAATTTCCTCTTCACTCTCACACAATCTCCTCTCTCTTTTTTGCGCAGAATAATCATACATAGTCACAATAAAATTCCCTCATATAAACCAAGGGTTTTCTTCTAGGAAAAAACCTAAATTATCATAACTTATGCCCTGAGATCCGCTCCCTATTGAATGGCCTAGATTGACTATGAAATTACAATATTTTACAAAGAAAATTTTCATTTATTTTTAGAGTCGGTGGTGTTGCCCCTGAACCCCCACTAAGTGTGGGGGGTCTTAAAAATCATCATCGTCCCCCTGCCTCCCCCTGGAACCCCCCTTATGATGATCAAATTGGTGATGTTGCCGCCCGGTTAGGAATATGGATCCAACGCGTCTGAAACAAAAGAACTCTGAACAATTAGGAAGATAATCAGGCTCCACACCCAATAATCTCCCACTTGGATACTGGTTATATAAACTCCATCATTGCTTCACTTGTTATGCAATGAATTCCCTTGGACCTCGATGTTTCTCATATTTAGCATCATGGTTGAAGACCAATTTAAACTAAGAACAATGTCACTTTCTCCTTGGTTACAACTTTTGTTAATATATCTCCAGGATTTTGGTTTCTGTGTATGTTTTCTAGCTTCAATTCTCTATCTTCCAACACTGACCATATGAAATGGTACTTGATCTGTAAATGTTTAGTACTGGAATGAAATGATGAGTTATTTACAAGATGAATTACACTCTTGTTTTCACTATTAAATATTCACATCTCCTACTTCTTGCCCAATTCTTCCATAAACCTTCGTAACCAAATTTTTCTTTACTAGCCTCTATAGCAACAACATACTCTGCTTCCATTGTTGAAAGTTCAACAATGTTTTTCAATTTTGAAACCCAACTAACAATTGCTCCACCTACAGTAAACACATTACCTTTGGTGCTCCTCTTGTTGTCTCTATCACCTTCCATATTTTCATCAACATTTTCTTATAGAGAAATGTTTGAACCACCAAAGAATAATGCTTGGTTTGTGGTACCTCTCAAATACCTGAGAATCCACTTCACTACCATTCAATGCTCTTTTCCTATATTTTTCATATACTTGTGTACAAATCCCACTGCATGTGCAACATCAAGCCTTTTGCAAACCATTGCATACATTAAGCTTCCAACTTCCAATGCATATTAAATTTTACACATATAATCCATCTCATCTTGAGTCTTATGACACATTTCATTACTTAGTTTGAAATGGCTAGCCAAAGGTGTACTAACTGATTTTTCATTTTTCATATTAAATATTTCCAACACCTTTTCAATGTACTCACTCTAGGACAATTTTAATTTTTGATTTTTCCTGTCTCTAGTTATTATCATACCAAGAATTTGTTTTGCAGCACCCAAATCCTTCATTGCAAATGAATTTTCCAATTTTTCTTTGAGCACATTTATTTATTGTTTGTTAGACCTTGCAACAAGCATGCCATCTACATGCAATAACAATTTAATATAGATTCCATCATTTTTATTTTTAAGATAAACACAATGGTTAGAGTGGCATCTACTATAACATTGTTCAGACATAAACCTGTCAAATTTTAGATACCACCTCCTTGGAGCTTCTTTTAGGCCATACAAACTCTTCTTCAATTTTCACACTAATTTATCCTTCCCTTTACATCATACCCCTATGGTTGTTGCATATATATTTCTTCCTCCAAATCCCCATGGATAAATGTTGTATTTACATCTAACTGCTCAAGATGAAAATATTGTGTTGCCACTAGACTTAAAATAGTTCTGATTGAATTCATTTTAACGAGAACATAAAAAATTTCATCGAAGTTTACACCTTTCTCTTTTGCAAACCCCTTCACCACAAGTCTATCCTTATACATTTGTTTACCTCCATTCTCTTCCTTCAACCTATAAACCCATTTATTCCACAATGTTATTTTACCTGTAGTCAAGTTGAATAAGTCTGAGGCTTGGTTATGCTAAAGGAGTCCATGTCTTCTTCCATGGATTACTCCCACTTCTTCCTAGTTTCTACCTATATTGCTTCTTCATATATTTCTGGTTCATCGGAATCAATCAACAATAAGTAATATAATGAGGGAGAGTATATTTCAAGGGGTCTACTTATCATGGTAGATCTTCTAACAACCCTTTCAAGTGTTTGAGATGTCTATTACTATTGTGGTTGTTGTTGTTGTTTTCCTTGCTAATAATTATGATTTTTAGGCACCTTTACTTTTTCTTTGATCTCATTAAGCATTATGTATTCTTTGCTTTCCTTTTCTTATTTATTTCCATGCATCATTTTCTTATACAAGACCTTTTCCGTGCATATGACATTTCTACTCCTAATGATTTTATGATTTTCATAATCATATAAGTGATAAACAAAATCATTAACACCACATCCAATAAAGGTAATTTTTTTTAGTTTTCCTAAAACTTTGTTCTATTTTCTTTATTAATGTGGACAAATGATTCACAATTGAAAGCCTTTAAAAATGATTAGTTTACCTTTTTACCTGTCCATGCCTCCTTAGTAATACCACTATCCAAGGAACTTGAAGGAAATCTTGCATATAATCTCATGCAACTTGCAAGCTCCATGATTGTCTTGTTCATCCTTTCTGACACACCATTTTTAGTGACCTTCCTGGAAATGTCTTCTCTTTACGGATTCCATGCTCTGAATAATAGTTATCAAACTCTTTGTTGTAGTATTCGCCTCCATTATCTAATACAATACACTTCAACTTCTTTCATGTCTCATTCTCAACAAAAGATTTCCATTTCTTGAAAATATCAAATACATCAAATTTATTCCAAACATATTAAATCGAAGTTTTCCTAGTTGCATCATCAATAAAATTAACACAATAGCGAGATCCACTAAGCAATGATACCTAAGTAGGTCCCCATACATCTTTGTGCAAAAGATATATTTTTTCTCTCTTCTTTTCCTTCCCAACTCTGAGAAATCTATCTCTCTCCTTTTTTGCATAAACACAATTCAGAAAAATCCAAATCAACATGCTCCAAACTTGGCAACATATTTATTGAGTTAAAAATGTGCATGCCCTTCTCACTCATGTGCCCAAGCCTATGATGCCAGAGTGTCATATTTTCTCCTATGGAGGTTAAATCATTAAGATAATTAGAAATACCATTGCATAAAAATAATATACCAGTCTTTTCTCCTTTTTTATTACCAAGGCTCCTTTAGTGACCTTCCAGGTTTTGTTTGTAAAAGTAGTTACACAACCTTCACCTCCAAATTTCGCTGTCAAAATTAGATTTTCCTTTAGATCTGGAACATGTCTTATCTCCTTTAATAGCCATTGGTTTCTATTATATTTTTTTTATAAAAACCTTACCCATTCCAACGATTTTATAGGGTTTATCATCACCCCGACGAACCTATCCAAAATCTCATTGAACAAAGTCATGAAAATGTTTCCTATTAGGTGTGGCATGGAATGAATCCCCTAAATCCACCACCCATGTGTCAATAGTATTCTTTAATGAAATAATCAAAGCATCTTGCAACACATCACTTGTCACATCCACTTCATGATTGTTCTCTTATTGTCTATCTCATTCTTTTTTCTTTTAAAATTTGCAGTATTTCTTCAGATGCCCTTTCATCTCATGTTTTTAGCAAACTATCTCTGATTTGGACTTGGACCTTCCTTCCCTTCAATTACTATAATGTCTCAGGCCCTTTCCTCTCTCTAGTTTTCTTCCTCTAGTCTCTGTAGTCAAAGCATTACCAGTTGTCTCACTTGAGCTTCTCCTTCACATTTTCTCGCTAAGGATAACACCAACAACATCATCAAATTTTAGGGTACTAGATCTAGAGTTAAATTTACTAATAGCCATGACTAAGATATTCTAAGTTTATGGAAATGAGCACAAAAATGATAGAGCCCTAAATTCATCATCAAAATTTACCTCTACAAAACTTAATTGGCTAGTAACTGTGTTACATTCTTTTAAATAATCAACGAAAAATCAACCTTTTTACATATTCATATTAAATAGACAATTCATAAGAAATACCTTTTTTGAGGTTGAGGGTTTTTCATATAGTTTGGCCAATGCCATTATTAAACCTCCTATTGTCATTTCCTTTGAAATTTTGAATTCCATCGATGCTTCAAGACACAACAATATTATTCCTAGTGCCTTTCTATCAAGAATATCCCTTCATCCATCATACTCTTTAACTTCTTTTATTTTTGGCTCAATGATAGGTACATTTATTTTTTATACATATAATCTTCCATCTACATATTTCACAACTAGAAGATTTGGTTGTTGAATTTCTTGACCCTAAAATTACCATATTCCTCTATTACTCCAACTCAAACTAGGAACCCTTCTCTCCTGTGAGTTAATCAACCAAATACACCTTCAACTCTGATACCAATTGTTATAAATCAATTAATGGAGCAATGAAACAAATAAAAGAATTGCAGAAACACAAATGCAGAAACACATGAAACAAGATAAACGCAAATATAAGTGGTTCACCCAATTTGGGCTATGTCCATGGCGAAGTAACCAATCATTACTGTTATATTATCCAACAAAATTAATAGATACAACATACATTGTACCCATTGTAATTTCCTCTTCTCTCACACACAATATCCTCTCCTTTTCACTCAAGATAGTCATACATAGTTGCAATACAATTCCATCATACAAACTCAATGTTTCCTTGGGAAACAACCCTAAATAAACGTAACTTCTACTTTCATATCATCTGCCTAATTAACAACCCTCATTGACTATGAAATTACAATGTTTTACAAGGAAAATTTTCATCTATTTTTAGCTTCATGGGCAATGCCCCTGAACCCCCGTTAGCGAGGGGTGAGGTGTCATAACCCCTTATGGTGATCACATGTGCGATGTTGCTTCCCTGTTAGGCATAGGGATCCAAACCAACTTAAATAAAACAAATCTAAACAATCAGGAAGATAAATAGGAATAAATAGTCATCCTAGATGCTTAAAATGTGGGTAGTTAGGATATATGTCTTGGGGATGTGCTAGGAATGCACCAAAAATACAAATAGGTGTTTATGTTGGGCATGAAATGGAGGAAAATGGGAATCCAACCACAATTCAAGAAGTATCTAAAGTATGGGAGTCCTTGTATATGAAGAGGGTATTGATTAACGTAAAGAAGGAGGTGAAAGAACCAACTCAAAGGAGAAGTCTATTCAGGACCATGAGAAAGTCTAGAGGTGAGTGATGGAAACTCATAAGTGCTAGTGGTATTACTAATAACTAGGTGCAAGTGATGGTAAAAAACATACCCTATTTCGTTTACCAAATGACTAAGACAAACATGAAGTAGGTGCAAGTGTATTTATCATGAGTAGGAATGAGTTGTTCTGAGAAGCAAAAAGTGCGTAGGTACATTTTACTCTAATTGGGAAAACTTAGGTAATTCGTATAAGAGCAGATTTGAATGAATTATTGAAGAAAGTAAGGGCTTGCTATATCAATTTTCTAACATTTTTGTGGACGAGTTACAAACAGTTAGCCTCCTGTTATATGCATTAGCCATTACATTGATTTGGTTCAAGGATCCATTCTTCCAATAAAATAAGCTTATCAAATGGCTCCATAGGAAAATCAAGTGAATATGGGTTTAGAAGTTGTTAGATGAATGCCTTATTAAAGAAATTTCAAGCCCAAGTGTTGTACAAATAGTGATCAATCCAAAGAAGGATGATGGAAGGAGAATGTGCAATTATTCAATATCCATCAATAAAATTATAATCAAGTATAAATTTCCTCATTTGTAAATTGATGATCTCATTTACTTTTTTAGAAGTGCAAAGTATTTTTCCAAAATTGATTTAAAATGTGGATACCATAAAATTTGAATCATGGAGGGAAATGAACGAAAAAATTATTTTGAGACTAATAATGGATTATATGAATGGCTTGTGATGCCATTTGGCATTAACAATGCACCTAATACTTCTATGAGACTAATGGAAAAAGTATTGAAGGAATTTACATCGAATTTTTTTATTGTTTATTTTTTAAATCCTATAGTGTACAAGAAAACATAAGAAAATCATATCAAACACCTTAATCTAGTTTTTGTACTCCGCAACAATAGAAATTGCTATTAAATGTCAAGAAATGTGGCATCATGAAGAGTGAGTTATTGTATTTGGGTTTTGTAATCTTAGAGGAAGGATATAAGATAAATCTAGACAAAGTGAAAGCAATCAATAGTCTGCCAATTCCATGAAATGTTTGAGGTACGAAGCTTCCATAGGCTTGCAAGTTTTTATATAAAGTTTGATAAAGTTTCAATCGTTTGTGTGCACCCATTTTTTAAATCATCAAGGAGAATAATAAAATTTTAGTAGATTGTAGCAGTCAATGACAATTTCGAATTTCTCAAATAAAGGATTACAAAATACCCATTTTTACCATTGTAAAATTTTAAAATATCGTTTCAGGTTGAAACAAATGCCAACAATGTTGTCATTGGAGTAGTGTTGAGCCAAAAAGGATTCCCAATTCCCTACTTCAGAAAAAAATTGAATGAAGCCAAGAAAAGGTATTGTTCATATGACAAGGAGATTTAAGTTTTTGTATAGGCTTTGAATAGATGGTGTTATTATCCCAAGCCCAAAGAATTTATCCTATTAACTCATAGCCATGCTTTGCGATTTATAAATAACCAACCAAATATAAATCAATGACACACCAAGTGGGTGGAATGTTTATAGAAATTCACCTTGGTAATTAAGAATACCATTAGATCATCAGATATAGTAGATGCTTTATGTATGATTAATTTAATTATGCAAGAATGTTAGTTTCTTGTTACATAGTTTTTTGACCTTAGAGAGATGTTCAAAAGTGATGTAGATTTCAAGGAAGCCTATGTAGTGTGTGACAATGCAGAGAAAAAACATAAATAAATGGTTGAGCTACATGATTCAATAATTATTTAGAGATAATAAACATTATAGTCATAGATGTTCTATGCGGGATAATTTGATACATGAAAAACGTATCAAAGGATTATTGGCCATGCTTGCAAGATAATATGAAAATATTTGTGGAAATATTTAGAATATGTCCCCACGAAAAAGGGAGGAGCTAGAATGCATGATTATACCATCCATTTCCAATTCCTATAAAGCCTTGGAATTTGATCAATATGGCTTTGTTTTGAATTTTCCTCATACACAAAAAGGTAATGATTTATTTTATGTTGTTGACGATAAATTTTCTAAAATGGCACATTTCATTGATTATACAAGAACTAATGATGCACCTAGTGTGGAAAATTTATTCTTTAAATAAATTCGGAGGTTACATGGATTGTACAGAAGCATCATATTTAAGAGGGATACAATATTCACAAGTCAATTTTGAAGAAACTTATGGAATAAACTAGGAACCATCTTAAACTTGAATTAATCTTATCATCCACAAATACATGGGAAAACGAAGGTTCTAAATAGAATTCTCAGAAAAATTCTAAAATTTTTAGCAAATGAGCATCCCAAGAATTGGGATAAGGTGCTTGCTTGATCTCCATATGTTTGTAATGATTCACATAATAGAAATACAGTGATGAGCCCATTCCAAATTTTATATGGAATGCACACTAGGGGAGTCTATGAATTAAGTAACTCAATAAATCATGACCATAGAAGTGTAGTAGGTGAATATTTTGTAGTGAGTATGCAAGAATTACAGGAAGGGTCAAGTAGAAGATGTTGGTGAAGGGAAGTAGAGAAAACATGAAGACAAGACTTCTATATTTCAACATTGGATATCTCATAATGGAATATTTGAGAAAGTAAATATTTCATGTAGGGATATATAACAAACTAAAACTCATGAAAATTGGTCCATGTATTATTTTTAGGAAATTTTCTTCAAATTATCACGAGATAGAACATCTACAAGACACTATAATGTAAAAATTCTTAAATGTAACATATCTATATCCCTTTATGGAGTCAAACAATGTTACAGTAGATACCACTGTAAGCGATGAAGATTAGACTAGCAAGTGGAAGAAATAGTTTCCTAAATTAGCTAAGAAGACAATTGAAGCCATACTACATTAGAAAATAATTAATAAGACCAGAGGTAAAAACTATCAAGAATATTCATTCAAATGGAGGCATAAATGAGTGGAAAATGTTATATGGATGTATGGAACTAGTGTTAAGGAGATGATGAAGAGTTATTTTCTTCCATGGGATTCTAATGGAGTAGAATCTACAATTCTAAATTACATATGAACTTATTAGTTCAGAAACCCATTTATCAAGGGATTTGGTGCCAAAATTTATCTCCAAGCGAAGTTGGTTTCTCTAACTTTACAATATTTTCATTAGATATAGTCTAGAATGAATTTGTTAGGAAGTTAAACAAGTGTTATTAACTTCCTATGTAAAAGGGGGATCTAAATATTATTGGAATTTGTTAGAGAAGGTAGGAAATATATTTGGCTTATTAGATTGATTGAAAAAGAAACCTCTTAGAAAAAGTTTCATATGTAATTAAATAGAAGAATAAAAGAATTATATATATATATATATATTGGAGAGTTTTAAGAAGGAAAAGAAAGAGATTTGTGAATGAAAAGGGATTATGTGTGATTGTAACTACAATTTTCCCTTTTCGTTCTAGAATTGGTAGTGCTATATTAATTCTTTGTGTATGGATTGGTGAGTGTATTTTAGTTCTAGGTTGTCACACTCTTAATTTTGTCCAAGTCATCATAAAATATAATTTTATTGCAGGAAGCATAACAAGATGAATGTGAAAATTATATTTCTATGTATTCAACTTTAAAAGTATCTGGTGGTTGATGAACGAACTCAACGCTTAAATTTTTTTGACCTCTGAACCAATGCAATACATAGTGCCAACACATATCCAAGAAGGGACCCAACAAGAAAATATATGGGCATCTATCTCATTTTACAAAGTAGCATTTGCAAAGTACCCTATACCATCAGATTGACCCAAATATCCATGTTCATCTAGTTTTATATAGGAGCATCTCTTGTCAAATTTCTTGGACCCCCAAATAATCCTAGACTAGACACATATATTGTCTAGTCACAATTGTAAAAAGGGTAAGAGTTTGTTTTATTTTATTAAAGTTTGACACAATTACCAAAATCTAGGCATACAACAATAATTTAGAAATGCATCCAAGACCAAAAGAGATCTAGCTCTATGGAAAAGTTGTAAAAATCTCCAAATTTTGGAAACAAACTAGATGATCCCCATGTGAAAAACCAAAACAAGAGAAAAGAGAAGGATTTAAGTTTATGTAGCATTAGGATATCATCTATTGGATTTTTTTATTTGAATATAGCATGATTATTATTATTATTTATATATTTTATATTAAAATAAAATAGTAATAATATTTATTTATTTAAAGATGGAACTGGAAAGTGTATATTGTTAATATGAAATTATATGATAAAGTATCGATATAAATGACTTATTTAATAATTAAAAAAAATACGCATAATACAATTCACATGAAGAAAATATCCATTTTACATATAAAGATTAACTTTGTCTGAATAAAATACTATTTATACAAATTTATGTTAAATAGTTAATATTTTTCCATTATAGTTTTGGGTGGATTCATCTGATAAATATTCTAAATAAATGTGAATTTTTAGTTTGGAAAAAAGCTTCCTATCTTCATTTTGAATATTTCTCATGTGACACTACATTTTCACTCATTATAACATGATATTATTTGTAATGAATTCTCATAAACATCATTCTTGTGTCACCAGGAAAGAAATGTATGAGTGTCAAGGGGAGTTTCATCGAGGCCAGCTGCACTCGTTAACTTTACCTAAATGGCTTACACAGCTTCATTTTTGGTAGGATGGGTATCTGTAAGGGTAATATTTGCATTATCAGTGAGGCATTGGAAGGTGCAGTATAGTGTCAAGGAGTCTCTCGCAGAATCAACATGGATTTTGGAATTGTTGGTGTATGGAAAGAAAGGCAGGAATGTCTCAGAAGCTCAACCCAAGCTTGTGGTAAGTAATAGATGCAAGAGAGCCTATGACACGATGCGAGGAATTCCCTACGTGAAGGTAGGGAAGGGCCACACAATGGGAATGCATCAATTAAGCTATCACCCAAGCTGGGGAGCGGTAACACCATGGAACACCTTCAATTCACATTGGAAGAGAGACAAAATATTGATGTAGATATGGGAGTCAACCATAGATCTGAGAAAGACCCTTGGCTGAGAATACTAGCTTTAGGAATCTTTTGCACTAGTTGAGCCTATCTTCGGGGAGATTGCAGAGATCCTTATCTGAGACATCGCAAGAGGTAGAGATGAATCCCCATGTCTGACTCATGGTCGAAATGAAAGGAAAGGATTCATTGAAATACCAATAATAAAAGACTTAATTTTGTAGAAAATATATGGATAAATATACCCTTTGAATATCAAAACCCTAGGTGGGAAGGCTTCCTATTGGCAGAGCTAGATGTTTCATTCATGCAATTTGATGAGAGAAGAATTTTGTGGCTAGAAAATTTGTGGAAGGGTTGGATCCCGTAAGTTAATTAATTAATCATTGGGAATTATGTCACTTGACAAACCCAAGTCGTCAATAGATAGATCCCTTAATGACAAACTGATGTTGAAGAACCACCGTCTAGGTCAGACCCCAAAATCCAATAACTAACATGAATTTGGAATTAAATTAGAGAACTGGGATCTAAGATCCAGGAAAGGAAATCTTGAAATGTCAGAAGTCCTCAAAGTCTCGAACGCCAAAATCCCATAATTAAATGTGAACTTAATTTAATTAGAGAGTGAGGAAGTGGGAGTGAGGACTTCCATATGGACAGGTGATAATACATTATTGTCTAGAGGTGACATTAACTTGACTTCTCGATAGACACCTGGCAAGTAGTTCTAGGTTTTCCATGTACTGAAAGGCCCATATGTGGATGACACATGGACCTCCCACGAGTCAACACGTGCCAAGGATGATGTCAGCATGATGTCACCCTAGCAGTGGGGAATCTCGGAGGTTGGAATCCTATATCATAGTATTAATTAAATTTTTTTAGAGCAATGAGCACTAGTGATCGTTAATTAAAGGCAAATAGGATGATGAATATTTTCTCTGTCATCGGAGATAGTTGATCGAGAAGCCTAGAGGGCCCCAAATCCTGAAATCCCTGAACCAATTTAAAATGGAATTTTTGAGAAGTTTTCAAGACACAAGAATCCAAGATTATGAGTTGGAACAGTTGTGACTGCATTTAAGTAGTAATCCCTCTACGATTATGATATTTTAGTTCATTATTTTTATCTCGATGGGTTGTGTGAAACGTCGAGCTACAACATGTCGAAAAAGGAGACAAAAAAATAATATATATATATATATATATATATATATATATTAATATATATTATATATATATTATATATGTATATTACATTCAGGTATGTTACATATGGGTATCAGAGTGTTACATATCATAGTGGTTTGGTACCCCATTTCTTCAATATTAAAGAAGGGGTTGGGTATGTTACAAAAAGGATAAGGTACAAAGGAACTTGAGCTACATACCCTCATCATACTATAATAAAATTGAATTTTACGACTCAAAAATGATGGACAAATTTATAAGAAAGGAAAAATTGCGCCATCAACAGTTTCGTTAGAAGATAGAACAATGTAAACCATGGTCACTAAGAAAAAGGAGAGATCATATTTCATAGGAAAGGGCTTCAAAGCCCCACAATTTCATGCTAGGACCAAAAGTTTTCAAGGGAATAATTACTGTCAAAATTTTTTTAACCCATTCAAACCTGTCCCAAATTTCGTTAACCATACATAATATCCAAGAATCATCCATGGTCAAAGATGTCACCCAAAAGTTTCGAAGCAACAATGTAACCATACATGCCTGATAGGCAGAGCATCAACCCTTAATGGTCAAAATAGGTTGTAAGATAAATGCCTAAACTATTATAATGGTTACAGACCTAAGTTCTAGTCAAAGTTATGTGTGGCCTAAGTTAGTAGAGTTTTTTCATTTAATAAAAAAAACATATAAAATCATCGTTAGTGCATCTTGCTACTCAGACAGAAAGGAAGGTCACAAAATTAGTCTTAGATTATGTATTAGAAATGAATGGATTAGGAATTATTGAAAATTTGAATGTCCTACCATTGAGATCATGAATATGTTTATCGACATGGATTGGATGGACAAGCACATATATTACCTTTAACTCGATTTATGATGAAGGGAATGCACAAACAATCAATGAAGCGAGGAATTCCCTACATCAAGGGAGGGAAGGGCCACGAGATGGGAATACATCAATGAATCTATCACTGAAGCTCGGGAGCAGTAACACCATGGAACGATTTCAATTCACATTAGTAGAGAGACAAAATATTGATGTAGATATGGGAGTCAACCATAAATCTAAGACAAACCCATGGTTGAGAATACTAGCTTGAGGAAGCTTGTGTAGTAGCTAAGCCTATCTTCATAGATATTGTAGAGATCCTTATCTAAGACATTGCATGAGGTAGAGATGAATCCCCATGTCTGAGTCATGGTGGAAATGAAAGGAAAGGATTCATTGAAATACCAATGAGAAAAGACTTATTTTTGTAGAAAATATCTTGATAAATTTACCCTTTGAATATCAAAACCCTAGGTGGGAAGGCATCCTATTGGTAGAGCCAGATGTTTCATTCATGCGATTTGATGAGAGAATAATTATGTGGCTAGAAATTTATGGAAGGGTTAGATCCCATAAGTTAATTTAATTAATCACTTGGAAGTATGTCACTTGACAGACCCAAGATCGTCAATAAATAGATCCCTTAATGAAAAACTGATGTTGGAGAACCACCGTCTAGGTCAGACCTTGGAATCCCGTAAATAGTCATGAATTTGGAATTAAATATGAGAACTAAGATCTAGGATCTACGAAAGGAAATCTTGAAAGGTCGGAAGTCCTCGGAATCTCAAACACCAAAATCTCATAACTAAATGTGAACTTAATTTAATTGGAGAGTCAAGAACTAGGAGTGAGGACTTCCACGGGGACAGGTGATAATACATTATTATCTAGAGGTGACATCAACTTGACTTCTTGATAGACACCTGGCAAGTAGTTCTGGGTTTTTCATGTACTCAAAGGCCCATATGTGGGTGACACATGAACCTCTCATAGGTCAACACGTGCCAAGGATGATGTGAGCATGATGTCACCCTAGTAGTGGGGAATATCGAAGGTTGGAGTCCTATATCATAGTTTTTTTTTTTTTTTAGAGTAGCGAGCAATAGTGATCGTTGATTAAAGGCACACGGGATGATGAATAATTTATCTATCATCCAAGATAGTTTACCGAGAAGACTAGAGGGCCCAAAATCCTGCAATCCCATAACCAATTTAAAATGAATTATTGAGAAGTTTTCAAGAATGCAGGAATCTGAGATTATGAGCTAGAACTATTGTGACTACATTTAAGCAATAATATCACTATGTTTCTGAGATTTAGTTTGATATTTTTACCTCGAGGTGTTGTGCAAAGTGTTGGGTTACACAATAAAGAAAAGGATACAGAATAAAAAAAAGATGTATATTGCATTTAGGTATGCTATAGATGGGTATCAGAGTGTTACATATCAGAGTGATTTGGTACCCCATTTCTTCCATGTTAAAGAAGGGGTAGGGTATGTTACAAAAAGGAGAAGGTAAATAGGAACTTAAGCTACATACCCTCATCATACTAGAATAAAATTGAATTTGACGACTGAAAAATGATGGATGAATTTCTAAGAAAGGAAAAATTGTTCCATCAAAAGTTTCGTTAGAAGATAAAACAATGTAAACCATAGTGACTAAGGAAAAGGAGAGATCATATTTCAAAGGAAAAGGCTTCAAAGCCCCACAATTTCATTCTTGGACCAAAAAGTTTTCAAGGGAATAATTATAGTAGAAATTTCATTAACCCATTCAAACCTGTCCCAAATCCCACATGCTCAAAGGGCTTCAAAATGGAAAGAGAAATTTTACTGGGGAATCCCTAAAATGATATGAATTTGGAGAATATCATATATCCTAAATTTGTCCAAATAGAAAGGGGAATGATAGGTCAACCATACATCATATCCAAGAATCATCCATGGTCAAATATGTAGCCCAAAATTTTCAAAGCATCAATGTAGCCATAGATGTCTCATACGCAGAGCATCAACCCTTAATGGCCAAAATAGGTTGTAAGATAAATTCCTAAATTGTTATAGTGGTTATAGACCTAAGTTCTAGTCAAAGTTATGTGTCACCTAACTTAGTAGAACTTTTTCAATTAAACAAAACAAAACATATAAAGCATCGTTAGTGCATCTAGCTACTCGGACATAAAGGAAGGTCACAAAATTAGTCTTAGATTATGTATTAGAAATGAATGCATTATGAATTGTTGCAAATTTGAATGTCCTGCCATTGAGATCATAAATGTGTTTATCGACATGGATTGGATGGAGAAGCACATAGTGATTTTAAATTGTATAGAAATTACCTTTAATTGCATTGATGATGTTGGGAATGCATGAACAAGAAAGAAAATACACAGACTCAAAATTTTAAGAAAAAAATATTCTATGCAAATGAAGCAATGTGCTAGGAAAAGCTATAAAATCAATATTGTTTAGTTGATTAATACAACAACATTAAATGGAAAACCTAGTACTTAATACTTTTCCATCCTTTAGGAGTTTAATGATTTGTTTTGAAAAGAAATTTGAGGACTACCACTCAAATAAGATAGTGATTTCACCATATATTTAATACGAGGGCCAAAATATATATCCAAGGCCCTCTATACAATGAGTATAACACAACTTATAAAATTACAACTACAAAAATGATTTGAAAGCAATTATATAAGTCCCAATATATCACCATGGGGAGCATATGTCTTATTTGTAATTAAGAATGAAGGAATGCTAAGGCTATGCATAGATTACAGGGAGTTACGAAAAATGACTGTCAAGATTGTGTAATGGAAATCAAAGATTAAAATTCTATTTAACCATATCCATAATGAAAAGTATTTTCTAATATAGACCTAACATCAAACTACCACCAAATCAGGGTAAAGAAGAAGATATTCATAAAAATACATTTTGAACGTTTTGTGGAAACTATGAATTCATAGTCATCCCATTCATAATGAATGCACTAGCCACCTTCATCTCATTGATGAAAAATATTTTTAGCAAATATTTAGATAAGTTTTCATACTTTTTATAGATTATATTCTGATATACCCAAGGAATGAAAATGAACATGAGGAGCACTACATTCTAGTGCTATAGACTTTATGGGGGCATCCATTATATGAAAAATTTAGTAAGTGTGAATTTTATAGTAGATGATATAGCACTTGGGACACACTATTTTAGAAGAAGGGTTAAAAGTAGACCCTGGAAAGCAACAAGCCATCCTATACTAGCTATTACCTAAAATTGTAGTGGATATTAGGTCCTTCATGGGGATAACAGGGTATTGCTGAACATTTATAGAAGGTTTATAAAAAATTAAGTCTCTTATAACTTCAATATAGAAAAAGGGTTGTGAGTTTATCTAGACCCATAAATGTTAGGAAATTTTCAACACACTTAAAAGCTTACTTACAATCATGCTCATCTTAATAAATTCATAAGCATATCAAGATTTAACCATGTGCACTCGTGCATATAAGGTTGGGTTATAAGTTGTTTTGTCATAGGAAGGACACGTGATTTGTTACAATTCCTAGAAATTAAAGGAACATCAAAAAATTATGTCACCCATGATCTAGAGTTTGCACTAGTTATACACACCCTCAAAATATAACAACACTACCTTATTGGGAGACAAATAGTTTTGATGACTGAAAATGTCATCGTCAAGCACCTATTTGACGAGCATAACTAAAATGCTAGTTAGGCTAGTAGTTAGCCTTTATTAGTGAGTATGATTTTAAATCAAACACATAAAAGGAAAGGAAAATAAGGTTGTAAATGGTCTTAGAAAAAGAATAATCCTATTGCATGTCACATCGACACATCATTATGAAGCATATCTACTAGAAAAAGTCAAAACAACATATGAAAATGATGAAAATAGATAGAATATTAAGGGAACATATGTAAACAACAAATAGGGAATGTTGATTAAAGATTGGGAATGCAATGCCATGAACGATAACATACAAAACAAAAAAATTATACCATATTTAAAAGATTTAAGGAAACAATTGTTGGATAAGCTTCATAAGAGTCCATATTCTTGACAAATAGGCTACAATCAAATTCTCACTGTAGTGAAGAGGGAGTATTACTAGAAAAACTTGAAAAAATAGATAACTAAATATATAGAAAGATGTTTGCAATGCTAGTGAGTTAAATTTGAGGATCAAAATTCTGTGGGGATGTTTCAACCCTTACCCATACTTGAATGGAAATTAGAAACCATCACCATTGATTTTATTAATGTACTTCCCTAAACAAGCAAACACCATGGATTGATTATGGTTGTATTTAAAAACCTGACTAAAGCATCCAACTTCATCCCCATAAAGTCCACCTATAAAAATTTTAATATAACATACAATTTATTGAATGAGATATTTATATTATATAGAATCCCAAAGAATGAGGTGTTCGATAGGGACTATAGATTTATAAGAAATTTCTTAAATGGTTTGTTTTTGGGTTTAGGAACTCAACTGTGTTTCAACACCACCTATCATCCATAAATAGACTGAAAAATAAAAAGGAAAATGAGATTATAGAAGACATTTTTAGGATATATTTTATGGACAACCCTAACAAATGGGTATTAGTAATCTTTAGAAATGAGCCCCTTTAAAGTTTTATATGGTAGGAAATATAGAAAACTAGTAAATTGGGTTAGTTGAGTCAATTGGATGATCTTGGGCCCAAACATGCTCAAGGAATTGGAACAGGTTGTATAAAAGGAAAAGCACAATTTGAAGGCCATGTAAGGCAGAAAAAAAAAAATTATATAGAGAGAAAAAGGACACCTTTAGAGTTGGTTGTACGATACCATGTCTACCTAAGAGTTAAGTCATATAGAATCATACTTAGGTATTGATGTTGCACCATTTTAGAAAAAAAGATATTATGGTCAATTAAAAGTAGTTGCCTGCGTAGGCCCAGTAGCCTACCAACTAACATTATCGACAAACATCATCTTAGATCCATCTAACTTCGGATCCATCATGCACAAAGAGGGATCAAATTAATATTTTCAAATATTATAACTTTGACATGGAAATATCTATCCATAGGATATGTTTTTTCCTTTGAAATATTTGTTTAAAAATATTTAATTAAAAGTTTTTTTTGCAGGATTTTTTATTCTTTGTGTTAATCTATTTTTACTTGTTTATTTTTATGGTTATTTAGAATTTTGTTTAAATGGGCATTAACAAAAAATATTTTCATTTTTCATTTAGTGAAGCATGACATACCTACACATGACCATCATACTGGATTGAAGAATGTGCCTCTTGGCACAATAAGAGTACACAATGATTTGCATGTTTCTCTTTTATGAAAATATGTTCATGATATGTCTCATGTTGTTGATATAAATTTTGTACACGTGGAGCTAAAGGGTTTTTTTCTAACAAATCCTCCGCGAATTCATTATCAAAAGGAGAAAAAGCTCAAAAATTAGGTCATCATGAAATTTAAGGTGATGTAGAAGCATTACATTGTTGAGGAGGTTTCCTAGGAGATAGAGGATGTATTTAGGGAATCATATCCATATTTTTTGTAAGGATAAGAGATTGAGAAAAAACACCAAGGAAGGTGTTGAATATTATAAGGAGAGAAATGTAATATCATGAATTTTATTATTGAAAAATACTATGAACTATTGTTTTAAATTAAGCCACTTGAACGGGTGGCAAACATTGTAAAAATTATTGTTGACAATTTGTATTTCAATAATAATAAATAAACATATAGAGGTTCATGAGTGATTGTAGTGAGTATGGGTTTTGATTTTATATTTGATGATTCTACTTAACTAATGGAAAGTTATGAAATACAAATGACAAGTCCAAAACTCTGATTCTCTGAAATGAAATTTAGGTGGGAGACAAGCAACAAATTTTATGGTGCCACCTAATACAAAGATGATACCAAATAATGGTGGAACAACTCATAAGAAATAAAAAACTATTATTGGGAGGTTCTACGCATGCTATGAGGATCAGAGGGGTCAAGGATAAGTGACGAAATACTTTAGAAGGAGGAGGAGTCGCAAGTTGTGGGAACATAGAAGAATGTGTTAGGATGAATCTATATCCATGAGTTTGGCTTTCTATTATTGGAATGTGATTAAATATAAAAAACCAATAATACGCATAACGAATTCATCTCTATCAAATCACACGCTAGGCATGGGGGTTTGCATAATGATATTTCTCTTATCCATCAACTACAAATGGGTGAAATGTCCCTCATCAACATATATCACCTCATATGCTTATAGGTTTATCTGATTGTTAATGTGGTATTACAACAGTGGCATTAAATGACATGATTAGTTACCATTAATGCCACACCTACTAAAATATTAAATTAAACTACTAAGAATTTACTTTCATTTTAATACTTAGTTGGAACTGAAATCTTATAGGACTATCTGTCCATTTATAAGAATCATTATAATATTTTTCTTAGATAAGGATGAGCCTCATCCAAGCACTAAATACCAATATTATTTCTTGTGAGGTTTTAAGAATTAGAAACTATATGAAAAAGTTTTTTCTACCCTATAACATATTACCTATTTTCTAATTAGTTATTCACTAGAATAATCTTTGACTAAGTGGTTTGATGAGAATGTTTAAATAGAATGTATATTATTGAGAAAATGGTTCACCTTCTACACATAATGAAATACATCAATAGGTCAAGACATATTTACTAGAAGACATGAAATATCTAATATTCTTTAACTACCTATCAATAAACACTAGACCAGATGTAAAACACATTTCCTGCACATTGTATAATAGAGGACTATATAGTCTCTTAGGCCGAACAAAGTTGTGAAGCACTAAGTTAAAAAAAAATAACAAGCTTATTGAAAATAATAGGTATTAAATATTTAACATAGGCTTAACTATTATTATAGGCTACGATTTCATGAATGTCGAAGAACAAGTAAAACCATGAAAACCAATAAGATAGCATGATAGAGCTAAATGTAATTGGAAAAGTAATAGTTTCATCTACCAGAATAGACCTACACTACATGGATTCCAGATGAAATTTCTAAGTATATCAATTAAAGGGAAATTTATAACTTTGAACCATGAGACTTTCAAGAAAGGTGGTCTACCCTATGAAGTATGTCATATCAATAAATAAGAAAAAGAGACACTAAAGATAAATCAAGTTGTGTATCTATTCACCTAAGAAATATAATTTTGTAGACATCTAAAAGTTTATTAGCAATGGAGATGAAATGATGTATGAAAAGGGTTTCAATTAAAAATAATCCTACTATTACTATTTGTATTAATCTTTGGAGGACCAAACCAAAATCAAGAATGCAACAATAAAAAAAAAAATATTACATTTTTCTTAGGACCTTTGCACAATGTAACGAGGATTAATGTTATATCATGGGAGAATCACATGGCTATATAAATATCTCATAGTCATATTCGATATCGAAGGGGCTCACTAAAAGACCTAACAATGCATAATGTACACAAATGTTAAATACGTATAGACAACCGGTAAACTAAATAATTTCCCTTCATTACCCAAAGAGAAATGATTAATACATTTACAAGTATGAAGAACATGGTCCTAGGTTGCTAAGCCTATCCTAGACATTACAATTACAAGTTACATATGTTCATTAGATGTGTGATAACCATAAAAACCAGTAATATTTGGAAAAAAAGGTTGTATACAAAAGGGGGATAAACGTTGCATGCAAATTTTGTAAGGGGAGGAAGTGGCCATACTCTCATCACCATGTTGAGGGTCAATATTTCTTAGGAAATAATTTAAAAGGAGGTACGTGGAACAAAATACCTCTCTTCCTTGGTTTTTAGGTAGACATTATTAGACTGTCACTTCCAAGTCATAATTTCTCTTGCCCAAACCATATGGGGGATAAAATAGTATCCTAAATAGAAGGAAAAAAAAATTAACAACTCAAATAGCTATAAATGAAAGTATGAATGTTAGCAATACCCATAAGATTGTCAAAACCCTTCAATTCAATACACCATGAAAGGGATCAATATCAAAATGAGGATACATTTTTTTGTAAGGAAGAAATAGAACATGGGTAATAACATTTGTCAACATGAAGAGTTTCAAAATGCAAAAGGGAACAAAAAAATGGAGAAGACTGTCGAGCTAAAATGAAGAGTAAACGAAACAATAGAAACCAAATCAAAAGCCATAAATCCACATGGAATTTCCATAGAAAGTTATAACAAAGTAAAGAAAAATACACAAAGGCGAAGGGAAGGGTAAATGACATGTTTTCATTACAATGATGAGTCTAGAAGCCATAACACATTGACGTATGTCCAAACCCTAGTCTCTTGATGTTCTCATCAAGAAATAGAATCTACCATCCACTTATTGATTGACCATCTTTGAGCCCTTGGATCCGCCCTACCTTAACTGACACAAAAAGAATAATAATTTTCAAATACATAGAAATTGTTGTGTTGAGGATAAGTAGGTGGTCACCATTTATTCATAATTCAATAGGAAAAAAATGTTAAACCACATGGATAGGTTGATGGATGGAGACCAATATTTAAATAATGAGGATGCATACACCCTATTCACTAATCATAGACCCCACTGTGAATTTGGCAGAGTGTTAACTAAGGAAAAGATGAATCTTCTTAAAATGTGTCATACCCAAATGTTGACGATTGCAACAACAATAAATAGACTTAGACCCTTGTAGAGAATGGCCTAGCACAAGAATAAAACATGCAAGGGTAACAACATGCCCTTTGGTGATATCTGGATCTTGAACCAAGTGTTTGCATAAATATATAATACCATGATTGTATTGATACACATTAGACTTTGATAAATACACATTAGAATTTGGTAATAATGTACTTGGGACCGAGAACTTTGTGAAAGAAGGAAAACATTTTGGGTTCGCTGATGTAGACGTATCTAGAATCTTTCACATCTAAATTTCACATATAAATTTCACATATAAATTGGACTAATGAGTTATTAAGAAGATTTTGAGATGGCATGCATTACCAAATCTAGTAGGGTAATGATAATAAATGTGTATGCAAATTAACGTGGCTTAGCCATCTATAGTTTTATGCGAACTATGACTTTTCCCCTCGAACCTTTTAAGAGATTGCAAATTAATATTAGGTGTAGGCATGAAAGGTAGATTGAATATTCTAGAGAAAGGAAATGTAGAATTTATACCAAGAAAAAAAGAATTTTATGACCAACATAATAAAAGAATTACAAATAAAGTTGTACCATAAAAATAAAATAAATTTGAGAGATATTACATAAAATTGGTTGGAGATATGGATTGTAGAATATCTTCAAGTGGGCTTGTGTCTAGATTTTTTGGACGAATAATTAGCTAGATGACTAAGAGACAATCTATAATGGAAATATCAACCACAAAATTTGAATGCATGGTAGGCACTCTCGCATGGAAGGAAGAAATATGGCTATAGATATTTTGTTTGTGTTTTGGGATGGTACAAGGAGTTGTGAGGATTCATTGTAATAGTCAAAATCAATTCTTTCTAGTAAAAAACCCAATGTATAAGCCTCCTAACCCAATGTATAAGCCTCCTAATGATATACATATCTAATTGTCATGCTAAATTTTTTGTTGAGTGTGCCTACGTCATGGTGGTTTGGATGCATTGTCAATGGAAATTAAGCCCCAAGAGTTTTGTTTGGGGCATAAAACCCAAGGGGTTTCCTCCCCTTACCATGGCAATTGAGACCGTTGGCCCATACTTTTATTTGATTAATAAAATAATTGTTTGACGAAAAGTGCCGACCATACATACATAATGAAAGTGCGGAGTACACAGCTGAAAATGTACGAGAGATGCTGAACATTGAAAATTTATATGTTTCGTCACTATTCGATACCGCAATAATTCATTTATTCTTCCTCAAAGTCGCATTTTCACAGATTTTGAAAAATTTTGAACGAAAATTCGGCAAAATTTCGATGAAATTCGGGATGGAACGAAACCTTTGGAATATCATTGCAAAATCATATCATCGGATAGTATTCAAAAATTTTCAAGTGGATTAGATTTGTATTAGAATGCAAAATCATATGATTAGATGATCATCACCTTCATATTAAGTGTCTCAAGAGAGTGTGTTACATGGGTATATGCGCATCCAAATAGTTTTTGTTTAATATTTTATACTATTATAATATATAACTATATATATATATAAATGAAAAATAAATATGTATAATTCTTATATTTATTTTTTACTTGAGTTTGTACTAAAATAATATACTACTATAAAATATATATATAAAAAGTTTATTAGTTTACTCATTTTATTTTTGTGGCTAGTTGTTATAATATTTATATTATAAATTATTAGTGTGGACCTTATTTATAACATCATATTTTAAATATCTTATTATAAGAAAACCATTTGTTAGAAAGTGGTGGTTTTTATATAGCCAAGAATTTTTTTATTGAACATTTCATTATAATTTATTTGAAATGGTACTTACTAATGGTATTGGACACAATTGTGTTGTTTCTAGTATTTTTTGTTGTTATTAATAATATCATATTTTTCATCTTTATATTCACTAGATTATTTGTGATTAAAATGTTAATATATGCACTTTATATTAGAAAATATTTTTAGGTTTTCTTTTTCTCTTTCTATATTATTATTCATATATTTTAAAAATGTTAAAATATCAAATCCATATTAATCATTGAAAAAAATATAAATGGAATAATAATTCTCCCTTTGTATCTTTGATGTTGAAATCTTTTACTCAACATCTACATGTAAATAGTTTATGGATAATCCATACTCTACATAAAAAAATTATTTTTCTCTATATAAATTTGATATGTACATTGAAATATTTTACTTATAATTGATAGTAATATGTTTTTTCCATTAATATATTTTTGTTATAGATATTAAATTTATTGAATATATAATAAATTGGCACATAATTTAATATCAACAATGCATGAATTACTTATCTCCTCTCCTACCATCTTTCCTTGCAATTCACATTATTTCTGCTATGGAAATTATACTATATATGAAATATATTCTTATATATATATATACATATATATATATATATCAATATAATATATATATATATTTAATATATACATATATATAATATTTATTAATTTAAATGTAGCCATTACTCAAACAAAATATTCTAAATTAACAAAATAAAATTTATAAAAAAATATCTTTAAAGCTATTGAACTTAAATGTTTGCCAAGATTTCAAAAGATTTTCATCCCTTTAGATCCTCTAGCGACTATTGGTGGCTAAATGACATGGCTAAAATAAATACCTCACCCTCTAAATCAAAGAAATAATTAAACTCTAAAACAAAGAAAAAACACAACAGTAAAACTAAATGTTTCTAATTGAATAAATATATTGCCTATTCTTAAATCATATTACATCAACATCATTTTTTTATATAATCATGGTAGGAAACCTAGTGAAGGAATAGGATCATAAAAAAAATAGCATAATTATTTATAACTAACATTGTGTAATTAATTGTTAATAATATATTTGGTTATTAATATTAATTGGTAATTATTAGAGTTTTAGTTGGTGGGTGTTATTTTCTTTCTATTGGGGATTTTTTTTGGAGATAGGTTAACACTTTTTAGAATTATGAATTCAATTAATATATATATAGAGAGAGAGAGAATTGGAAATAAATTAAAATCCATTTCAAAATATCATTCATCTATTATTTAAAAATTCAAATTTTAATCATGCTCCAATATTATTATTTTTTGAAAATAGCATAAGTGTATAATTAAACTAATTATTATGTATATATATTTAGATATTTATGAAAATAGGTTAACACAATTGATTTGAATTGAAATAATTCTTAAAAAAATATTATATAAAAAATTAAATATATTAAGATAATGTTTTTTTTAATTTCACTAATAAATTATATTCTTAAACATATGAATTTACCATTTATATGAAAAAAGTTGTTATATTATTTTAGAGTGAAAGAAATTCAAAGATGAATTATTTTTATTAGAAAGGATAAATATATTATAGATATGTTAATTGTGTGTATGTGTATATGTGTGTATATATGTGTATGTGTATCTGTGTGTGTGATGGAGGAACATCTATAAGGAAAAATAAAATTATTTCCAAGAGAATTTGGTGTCTCTAAAATTGTAATATTTATGTTAGATATGGTATAGAATTAATTTGTTAGCAAGTTACACAAGTGTCATTTGTTCCTATATAGAAGGGGAATCTACATCTAATTCAGATTGTTGGAGAGGATATGAAATATTTTTGGTTTATTAGCTTAGAGAGTTTCAAGAACAAAAAGAAGGAGATTTGTGTGTGCAAAGGGACTATGCCTTATTGTATTTGTTATTTCCCTTTTCAATCTAGAATCAATAGATATTTCTTTTATTTTTATATAATATAATATATTATTATATATATAGATAGATAGACATTAGTCACTATAGACTACATGCCTGGCATAGTGAATTGTGTGAAGACATATGTGTGGGACTTAGCAAGACAATACCTTTACATCTGCCTGATGAACCTCATCGTTGGGTAATTATATGGGCCTTAATTCACCTCCTAGCTTAGTCAAATCAACTATTCTCATAACTTATTGCGCACTTTTGATTATGTTTGTTTATGAGATAAGTTAGAGTTGGATATTTTCCTTTGTAGTCTAGCATGCATGTAATGCAGGATTAAAGGACAAAAGCAAGGAATTTTAGCAAAGACCTTGGTCAAAACTCGAATGGGACAAGGGAGAGGATTTATAGGAGGGAAATCCTCCACATTTACTACCCCCCATTCGAATATTCCTCCATCATCTCGGAGCACAACCAGCCAAATCATGAGGACTAGAAGGCAGTTGAGCAAGTGGAATTCAAAGCACCAGTTTATCTCTAGTTTGGGAGCCGAGCCTCCCTAATTTTAAGGAATTCATTGGAGATTGCAAATCCATAAGTAGAGAGCCCTAGGACCTCAGTAGGTTTCAGAATTTTGATTGTAAAACTTTACTCTATTTTGGAGCTATAAGACTTGTGACAATTTTTGATGTAATCCATTGTTTTTTATAACAAGAATGAGTTTTGTTTCGAGCCAGAACTGACTTAACTGAGAGGGATGAAGCTCTTAGGTTAGGGCCCAACCCTAGCAGCTAAGGCTCCTCTTTATTGTACATGTATGCTAGCTTAGATCCATGGTTTAATCGTTCATTTGCATAAATAGCTGCATTTCCATTACAATAGTATAACGCGTAGATTCATGGTTTAATTGATCATTTTCTTAAGTAGCTGCATTTCCATTAGAGCAGGGTAGAGTAGATTGGTCGTGTTTCAAATTTCTAGTTATTGCATGAGCTTTGGAGTTTGCTTTCTTGACTCAGTACTTGGTTCATTTCATCGTTATCATCTACAATCACTCTTTTTTTGTAATACATCTCACTCACTTTCTCATTTCCTTCCACACGAAATGCTTAAGCAGAAGCTAATAAAACACGTCTTGATCCGATTATACCCGCAGATTTCCTTACCATATAATCCACAACAAACCTAACTAATCAGCGTCCAATTCATTTCAATTCTTGACTTTATGCGCTCCAGATTTCCACCGTCAATCTGTCTAGCTTAATCCAATAGTTATCACGTCGGTTCAATACTTTATGCACTCCAAATCTCCACCGTCGATATGACTAGCTTGATCTAACGGCTATCACGCAAACTCGTGCAAATCCTTCCATAGTCGATATCCACTTGAGAGCACATGAGAAAAGTGGTTTTCTTGAGCTACGTGTCACCCAGTTAGGCTAATCGTATAAAATTTTGGAAGTCCGCTTACAGCCTTGAGGGCACTCGAGAAACTACTTACTGCCTACGGAAACTTGCTCCATCATTTCACACGTTTTTTACCCTTTTGTCGCCACATGGCTTTATGTGATGCACCCATCTATTCACTTCACCTTCGTGATAAGATCTTTGCCATTCATCTCTCGTTAACCCTATCTGTCCTTCTATTCACTTAACCTACGTGATAAGATCTCCGCTGCTCATCTTCCGTTAGTCCTATTCGTTCATCTATTCATTAAATTGCCCACGATAAGATCTCCACTACTCATCTTTCATTAACCCTATTCGTTCATTTATTCACTAAATCACCCACGATAAGATCTTTGCCATTCATCTTTTGATTATTCCTGTCCATCCATCTCTTGAATTAACCTCCTGCAATAAGATCTTTGTCATTCATCTTTTGTTAGTCCTGTTCATCCATCTATTCACTTAGCCTCCCACGATAAGATCTCCTCCATTCATCCTCCATTAGTCTTATTCATCCATATATTCACATAATCTTCTGCGATAAGATCTCCGCCGCTCATCTCCCATTAATAATGTTCCTAATCGTTCCAACACTCTTGTGCACTTCTGCTTCGTTACATCCTCCTTTCACTAATTTTGATCTTCGCTTGCTCTTTCACTAGACTCCTTGCATGCTTGATTTTACAAAACACCAAAAATGTGAAAACATACTTAGTTTAGTTTCCTTTCTTACACATTAATTTGGTTTGATGCTCTTTACTTCTGTAACTTAGATAACATCATTAGGTTAGTGTTGATTTACCAATTTTGCTTAGTTTAGCTGTTTAAATGGTTAATTAGGATATGGTGTGATTTAGCATTACATGTTGTTTTCTTCATTACTACAGTAGAGTAGCTCTCTTAGAATAGATTTTCTCTTCTTCCATCAAAGAATAAAGCTTCTTCTGACTTTATAGAAGTTTGGCTTGGAACCCTTAAGGTCTCTTACTAGATGAACAAGTGACAATAAGCAAGACCTTCACTTCTACTTGTGCATATAGCACTATCACCTCCAAGTTTGTATGAACCTCGAGTTGATAAGTAAAGTTGGTAGCCCAGGAGTTGCAGCATCCTTGGTGCAATACTAGCACTCATCACTTTTTGGCGTTGTTGCCAGGGAGGTGTCAGAATAGAATGTGATTGTTGCTTTCTCTTCTTCTATTTCTAGTCCGCTTTCTTTTCTTCTATTTCTAGTCTCAAACTTTCTTCTATTAGTTTATTTCTACAAAAGTAATCTAGTAGCTTCCTTTCTTTCATTTGTCATTATCTTCTTTCCTTTCCTTTCTACAAGTAGAATTT
This sequence comes from Pinus taeda, assembly GCA_000404065.3. Taxonomy (NCBI): domain Eukaryota; kingdom Viridiplantae; phylum Streptophyta; class Pinopsida; order Pinales; family Pinaceae; genus Pinus; species Pinus taeda. Next base: position 69,513 of record APFE030836216.1, on the reverse strand, counting down.
CAATTCAGCAAGTAGTTTATTTCTATCAGTAGTTATCATTCAATCAGCAATTTCATTTCTGCAAAGTACTTTCTTGCTAAAAAATCTTCCCAAAACCAAATCAAAAATATTTCCTTTCATGCATCATAGGGATAGGGACAATTTAGGAAAATTCTTTCCAATACCCCCACTGCATCCAACAGCCAACCTTCTCTCTTCTTCGGTGGTTGTGAAATGGAGGAACCCTTAGGTGAGAAATCTAACATATTTGAAGAACCTATAGGGGAAGAAGAAGAAGAAGAACCCATTCCTACTGAACCAATGGCCGAAAATCGAAATGATAGAGGGAATATAGAGAGAATTAAGGGTGCCTTCCCCATTAGGGAAACTAATGGGGACACTAAGATGAAGAACATAAGCCCCTCTGCTCTACCTCATTTCCATGTCCTGGCGACAGAGGACCCTAAAACTTTCCTATTTGAGTTTGTTGTTATATGTCGAACCTATGACTATACAGATGATGAGAAAAAGTTAAAATTGTTTCCATCTACCCTTAAGGGTGCAACATTGCACTGGTTCATGGGTTTACCTAGAGATAGCATCACAACTTGGGATCAGATGCAGCAGACTTTTAACAACAAAATAGGGACTACTGTAGGTCAAAGGATACTAAAGAAGAGATTTTCAGGATGACCATTGGCCAAGATGAATCCCTAGAAGACTATGAAGAAAAATTACAGCTCAATTACAAAAGGGCCAGGTGCACACTTGACCCTGAGTCACTAAAGTTGGTCCTGCTTAGAGGAGTAAGTGAAGATCTTTGAGATACCTTACATCTATTAGCAGGAGGAGATATCTACCAATTACCTATGAAGATATCAAGATTGTCTTTAGAAACCATTCTAGGGCATCCAAGAAAAAGCGTAGGAGTAGTCAACCTATGGCCATAACATCATCTTCCAACTCATCCATCAAGGGTGAAATTGGAAATATGTTGGAAGATTTCAAAAGTGAGATGTTGCAAACCCTTGCCTTGTAATTGGACACCATGAACATAAAAAGGAAGCAAGAGGAAGAAGAGAGAGACTTGGCCATATTTTGTCCTAGATGCACCATGAGGCGTCATAGGAACGAATATCCATTGAACTACATTGATATTTGCTCGGTCTGTGAAGAAAACCACTCTACACACAAGTGCCCTTCTTTACCCAGACTCAGAGCTGTATATCAAGGAGCTGAAGGGGTCACTGAGCAGCAATGCTACATCAACCAAATGATACTTCTTTGGCCTAGACCATACTATTAGGGTATGCAAGGGTCATCCCATGCATATTACAACCCCAACTAAACAATAGCTATACCTTCTTGGAGACCCCCTGCTCATCCTTCCTGGTCTACACCCACTCCTTGGTCCTATGCATCTCAGTATCATTCCCAGCCAGCCAACCACTCATTTCAACCTTACATGCCACCACAAGCTTAGTGGAATACCCCACTCTAGGGGTGGAGGCCCCAATACAACAATGCTCTACCTCTATTGCCTCCACCACCTACCCAACCACAACTCCTGCACTCTGCTCCACCCAAGCAAACCTAGATGCCTGCCCAGCCAAATCCAAACCTGAACAATAGGCAAGCTCAACATGTATATAGTGGAGAGACATCATACCTAGCTTATGCTGTAGAAATCCATGAGATCAACCTAAGATCTGGGAGAATTCTCCCAGATAACCAACCTCCCTCTCCACATAGGGAGCTCGAGGAAGAAAGAGAGGAAAGTAACTTTAAAGTAAATCCACCCTTTCCTGAGAGATTAGCCCAGCCACTCTAGCCTACCCTAGAAGAACTTGAACTTCTGAGAGAATTGAAAAATCTATGTGTAAAGATCCCCGTTCTCTAGCAATAAAAGATGTTCCCATTTACAATAAGTTGATTAAGGAGAAATGCTTCAAGCATCCACGAAGAAGAAAAAGGGATGCCCCTACCATTAATGTCATTGGGAAGTTGTCTGACTTAATGTTGGGGTAGGTAATATGTCCAAAATATTTATACCCTAGAATCCCTGTAGTAGATGTGCACATTAATGGCACCATTGTCCCACACACTCTGATTGATCTGGGGGCTGCCATTAATGCGATGACTAAGGACACCATGCTCAAGCTCAACCTCCAAGGGTTGTTGAGGAAGACCACAATAGTTCTACAACTCGTAGACCATTCCACAGTCACCCTTGAGGGAATTATGGAGGATGTGATGGTCTCCATTGACTCCTAGGAGTACCCAACAGATTTCCTAGTTCTCCAGCCTAAGGTTAAGCTTACTGCTTACCCTCTCGTCCTTGGGAGGCCATGGTTAGCCACAACTAATGCATACATTAGTTGTAAAGCTGGGAATATGACCATCAAGAATGGGCATATGTCCAAGCAGTTAGTCCTATACCCTCCTACTCAATCTTCTCTAGAGCATGATTTACCTTTATGGTTAGAGGAGGAGGGAGAAGATGAGGCTTATTTACCCCAACTTTATGCTTTGGAAGCAAACATGTGAGGAGGACATCAAGATGAGGATGACTTAATTGAACACCTACTCCAAAGTCCATCTCCTAGTTCATTACCATTAGAAGAAGAAGTAAGGGAAACCTAGAACAATCATCCAATTGACTTATGCTTGGCCAATTCCAACCCACTCCGTGTCAAAACCATAGAATTTTCCCCAAAAAAATACTTTGAAAATTAATCCATCTCTTTCTACTCTTGAAAATTAATCCCTCAATGTGTGCTCACCACATATACATCAAAGAAGGTTACAAGCTAGTCAGGCAACCAAAAAGGAGGATGAATCCATCTCTTAAAGATATAGTCAAAGAGGAACTACAAAAACTGCTATATGTAGGATTCATTTACCCTATCTCCGATAGTGAGTGGGTCTCTCCTTTAGTGTTAGTTCCCAAGAAAAAAGGTAAGTGGAGGATTTGTGTCGATTATAGGGAGTTGAAAAAAGCCACAAAGAAGGATCATTTTTCCCTTACCCTTCATTGACCAAGTGCTAGATGGCCTGGCAGGGAAGAAGTTTTTCTCTTTCCTAGATGGATTCAGTGGATACAACCAAATCCAAATTTTCATAGAAGACCAGGATAAGACCACATTCACCTATCCTTGGTGTACTTTTGCCTATAGGGGCCTTCCTTTTGGCCTATGTAATGCCCCTACCACTTTCTAGAGAGTCGTCTTGAGTATTTTTGCTAAATTAGCACATGATGTGGTGGACATTTATATGGATGATTTTACACCTTATGGCTGTGATTTTCAAGAAGCCCTGACTAACCTAGACAAAGTATTGCACAAATGCATTGAAATGAACCTGTCTCTCAGTCTAGAAAAATGGGAATTCTTAATGACTGAAGGGACCGTGCTAGGTCATTCAATATCTCAACAAAGACTGCAGGTGGACACAAACAAAATAGCAATCATCCAAAGGGTCCCACCTCCTCAAAAGCAGATGGACTTCAGGAGTTTCTTTGGGTTGGCTGGATACTACCAAAATTTCATAGACTTCAACAAGTTGGCCTCTCCTTTATTTGGGATGTTGCCCAAAGATTATAAGTTTATATGGTCAAAGAGATGTCAAGAGCCCTTAGACATTTTAAAGGGTAAGTTAACCACTGCACAAATTCTTCAAGGCCCAAACTAGGCCCTCCCTTTTCATATTCATGCTAATGCCTCACACAAAGCCATAGGACCAGCCTTAGGTCAGGTTTAGGAGAAATTGCCCTATGCCATCTATTTTATCAATAAGAACCTGTCAAAGGATGAGCTAAATTATACTGTGACCGAAAAGGAACTCTTGGATGTTGTGCATTTATTAAACAAATTTAGGCATTACATTACAGATTATCAAACATTTTTGCATACTGACCATGCTACAATCAAATATTTAATGAACAAACCACATGTGAATGCTAGAATTATAAGATGGTTGCCTTTATTACAATAGTTTGATCTAACTATTGTTGATAAGCATGGTAAGGAAAATGTTGTTGCAGACTTTCTATATAGGATGAATTTGCCTACAAGTGAAGAAGGAATGGTGGATGGCCAGTTACCAGATGAGAATTTGTTTGCTATTTTAGTTCTCTCCGTATGGTTTGCTGATATAGAAAACTATTTGGTATCAGCACAGTTCCCACCAAACTTGCCCTCCAGAGAGAAGAGCAAGATAGTCAGGAAAAGAGCCCCCTTCACCTGGACTGGGGGCAATCTTTTCAAACTTGGACTGGATCAAATATTGAGAAGGTTTGTAAGGGAAGAGGAAGTTTTTGACACCCTTCTAACCTATCATGATGGGCCTTGTGGAGGTCACTTTGCAGCAAAGAGGACAACATTCAAATTGTTGCAAGTAGGCTATTATTGGCCCACTCTTCATCAGGATGTGAAAAAGTACATTAGTCAGTGTGATCAGTGCCAGAAGATGGGAAAGCCTACTCCAAGAGATGAAATGCCCCTACAAACTCAAGTGACTTTTGAGGCATTTGACAAGTGGGGCATGAACTTCATTGGGCATATCAACCCTCCTTCAAATAAAAAAAATACAATATTGTGTGCATTGATTATTTGACTAAGTGGGATGAAACCAAGGCAATTTAGGCAGCAACAAAAGAGAAGGTGGCTGAGTTCCTAAAGGAGAATGTATTCTACAAATTTGGGTACCCTAGAGAGCTAGTCACAAACCAAGGCAACCATTTTACCTCCAACATGATTGAATAACTACTCATCCATCACAAAATCAAGCATAGGACCTCCACTCCTTATCATCCACAAGCTAATGGGCAACTGGAGGTGACCAACAGGGCACTGGAGAGCATCTTAACCAAGGTAGTAAGCAGCAGTGGGAAAGATTGGGAAGAGAGACTAGTTGAGGCCACCTGGGCCTATAATACAACATGGAAGGCCACCATTGGATTTACACCCTATGATCTAGTCTACGGGAAAAAGGATTTGCTATCCATTGAGTTTGA